>JBBBDQ010003632.1:0-29973 GCA_037127315.1 Ascarosepion bandense | reverse complement strand
GGAAAATAGAGAAAACTATAGCTGATTTTTTTACTTTTCATTTGAAAAAGAAGAAAGTAAAGCAAAATAAAGGTGATTTTGGTAAATTTCATTTGAAAAAGGTGAAAATAAAAAATGTACATGATTTTGTTAATTTTCTTTTGAAAAAGAAGACAACAAAGAAAAATATAGCTGACTTTGTTAATTTTCATTTGAAAAAAAATAAAAAAAAGTAAAAGTGTAGCTGATATTGTTATTTTCTTTTGAAAAAGAAAAAAATAAAGAAAAATATGGCTGATTTTTTTAATTTTCATTTGAAAAAGAAGAAAATAAAGAGAAATTTAGATGATTTTGTTAATTTTCATTTGAAAAAGAAGAGAATAAAGAAAAATGCAGCTGATTTTGTTAATTTTCATACAAAAAAGAAGAAAAATGTAGAAAAAAATAGCAGATTTTGTTAATTTTCATTTGAAAAAGAAGAAAATGATGAAAAATATAGATGATTTTGTTACTTTTCATTTTAAAGAGAAGAAAATGAAGAAAAATATGGCTGATTTTGTTAATTTTCATTTGAAAAACTATATAATGAAGGAAAGTGTAGCTGATTTTGTTAAATATTCATACGAAAATAAGAAAATAAAGAAAAATATAACTGTTTTTGTATATTTTCTTTTGAAACAGAAGAAAAAGAGAAAAATATAGCTGATTTTGTTAATTTTCATTGGAAAAAGGAGAAAATAAAGCAAAATATACCTGATGTTGTTAATTTTCATTTGAAAAACTGTATAATGAAGGAAAGTATAGCTGATTTTGTTAAATATTCATTCGAAAATAAGAAAATAAAGAAGAATATAACTAATTTTGTATATTTTTTTCGAAACAGAAGAAAATAGAGAAAAATATAGCTGATTTTGTTAATTTTCATTTGAAAAAGAAGAAAATAAAGACAAATTGAAATGTTTTAATTTTCATTCTAAAAAGAAGAAAATAAAGAAAAATATAGCTGATTTTGTTAATTTTCATTTGAAAAACTATATAATGAAGGAAAGTGTTGCTGATTTTGTTAAATACTCATTCAAAAATAAGAACATACAGAAAAATATAACTGATTTTGTATATTTTCTTTCGAAACAGAAGAAAAAAAGAGAAAAATATAGCTGACTTTGTTAATTTTCCTTTGATAAAAAAGAAAGTAAAGCAAAATATAGCTGATTTTGTTAATATTCATTTGAATAGGAACAAAATAAAGGAAAATAAAGCTGATTTTGTTGATTTTTCTTTGAAACAGAAGAAAATAAAGAAAAACATGGCTGATTTTTTTAATTTTCATTTGAAAAAGAAGAAAATAAGGAAAAATAGAGCTGATTTTGTTAATTTTCATTTTATGAACTATATAATGGAAAGTGTAGCTGATTTTGATAAATATTCAATCGAAAATAAGAAAATAAAGAAAAATATAACTGATTTTGTATATTTTCTTTCGAACCAGAGGAAAATAGAGAAAACTATAGCTGATTTTTTTACTTTTCATTTGAAAAAGAAGAAAGTAAAGCAAAATAAAGGTGTTTTTGGTAAATTTCATTTGAAAAAGGTGAAAATAAAAAATGTACATGATTTTGTTAATTTTCTTTTGAAAAAGAAGACAACAAAGAAAAATATAGCTGACTTTGTTAATTTTCATTTGAAAAAAAATAAAAAAAGTAAAAGTGTAGCTGATATTGTTATTTTCTTTTGAAAAAGAAAAAAATAAAGAAAAATATGGCTGATTTTTTTAATTTTCATTTGAAAAAGAAGAAAATAAAGAGAAATTTAGATGATTTTGTTAATTTCCATTTGAAAAAGAAGAGAATAAAGAAAAATATAGATGATTTTGTTACTTTTCATTTTAAAGAGAAGAAAATGAAGAAAAATATGGCTGATTTTGTTAATTTTCATTTGAAAAACTATATAATGAAGGAAAGTGTAGCTGATTTTGTTAAATATTCATACGAAAATAAGAAAATAAAGAAAAATATATCTGATTTTGTTAATTTTCATTTGAAAAAGGAGAAAATAATGAAAAATGTACGTGATTTTGTTAATTTTCATTGGAAAAAGAAGAAAATAAAGAAAAATTTAGATGATTTTGTTAATTTTCATTTCAAAACAAAGAAAATAAAGAAAAATATAGCTGATTTCGTTAACTTTCATTTGAAAAAGGAGAAAATAATGAAAAATGTACGTGATTTTGTTAATTTTCATTTGAAAAAGAAGAAAATAAAGAAAAATTTAGATGATTTTGTTAATTTTCATTTCAAAACGAAGAAAATAAAGAAAAATATAGCTGATTTCGTTAACTTTCATTTGAAAAAGGAGAAAATAATGAAAAATGTACGTGATTTTGTTAATTTTCATTTGAAAAAGAAGAAAATAAAGAAAAATTTAGATGATTTTGTTAATTTTCATTTCAAAACGAAGAAAATAAAGAAAGATATAGCTGATTTCGTTAACTTTCATTTGAAAAAGGAGAAAATAATGAAAAATGTACGTGATTTTGTTAATTTTCATTTGAAAAAGAAGAAAATGAAGAAAAATTTAGATGATTTTGTTAATTTTCATTTGAAAAACAAGAAAATAAAGAAAAGTATAGCTGATTTTGTTAATTTTCATTTGAAATAGGAGAAAAAAAAGAAAAATATAGCTGATTTTGTTAATTTTCTTTTGAAAAACTATATAATGAAGGAGGGTGTAGCTGATTTTGTTAAATACTCATTCGAAAATAAGAAAATAAAGAAAAATATAAATGATTTTGTATATTTTCTTTCGAAACAGAAGAAAATAGAGAAAAATATGGCTGAATTTTTTAATTTTCATTTGAAAATGAAGAAAATAAAGAAAAATATAGCTGATTTTGTTAATTTTCTTTTGAAAAAAGAAGAAAAGATAAAATATAGCTGATTTTGCTAATTTTCCTTTGAAAAAGAAGAAAATAGAGAAAAATATAGCTGATTTTGTTAATTTTCATTTGAAAATGAAGAAAATAAAGAAAAATATAGCTAATTTTGTTAATTTTCATTTGAAAAACTATATAATGAAGGAAAGTGTAGCTAATTTTGTTAAATATTCATACAAAAAAAAAAATAATGAAAAATATAACTGATTTTGCATATTTTCTTTCGAAAGAGAAGAAAAAAAGAGAAAAATATAGCTGATTTTGTTAATTTTCATATGAAAAAGAAGAAAAGAAAGCAAAATATAGCTGATTTTTTAATTTTCATTTGAAAAACTATATAATGAAGGAAAGTGTAGCTGATTTTGTTAAATATTCAATCGAAAATAAGAAAATAAAAAAAATATAACTGATTTTGTATATTTTCTTTCGAACCAGAGGAAAATAGAGAAAACTATAGCTGATTTTTTTACTTTTCATTTGAAAAAGAAGAAAGTAAAGCAAAATAAAGGTGATTTTGGTAAATTTCATTTGAAAAAGGTGAAAATAAAAAATGTACATGATTTTGTTAATTTTCTTTTGAAAAAGATGACAACAAAGAAAAATATAGCTGACTTTGTTAATTTTCATTTGAAAAAAAATAAAAAAAGTAAAAGTGTAGCTGATATTGTTATTTTCTTTTGAAAAAGAAAAAAATAAAGAAAAATATGGCTGATTTTTTTAATTTTCATTTGAAAAAGAAGAAAATAAAGAGAAATTTAGATGATTTTGTTAATTTTCATTTGAAAAAGAAGAGAATAAAGAAAAATGCAGCTGATTTTGTTAATTTTCATACAAAAAAGAAGAAAATGTAGAAAAAAATAGCAGATTTTGTTAATTTTCATTTGAAAAAGAAGAAAATGATGAAAAATATAGATGATTTTGTTACTTTTCATTTTAAAGAGAAGAAAATGAAGAAAAATATGGCTGATTTTGTTAATTTTCATTTGAAAAACTATATAATGAAGGAAAGTGTAGCTGATTTTGTTAAATATTCATACGAAAATAAGAAAATAAAGAAAAATATAACTGTTTTTGTATATTTTCTTTTGAAACAGAAGAAAAAGAGAAAAATATAGCTGATTTTGTTAATTTTCATTGGAAAAAGGAGAAAATAAAGCAAAATATACCTGATGTTGTTAATTTTCATTTGAAAAACTGTATAATGAAGGAAAGTATAGCTGATTTTGTTAAATATTCATTCGAAAATAAGAAAATAAAGAAGAATATAACTAATTTTGTATATTTTTTTCGAAACAGAAGAAAATAGAGAAAAATATAGCTGATTTTGTTAATTTTCATTTGAAAAAGAAGAAAATAAAGACAAATTGAAATGTTTTAATTTTCATTCTAAAAAGAAGAAAATAAAGAAAAATATAGCTGATTTTGTTAATTTTCATTTGAAAAACTATATAATGAAGGAAAGTGTTGCTGATTTTGTTAAATACTCATTCAAAAATAAGAACATACAGAAAAATATAACTGATTTTGTATATTTTCTTTCGAAACAGAAGAAAAAAGAGAAAAATATAGCTGACTTTGTTAATTTTGCTTTGATAAAAAAGAAAGTAAAGCAAAATATAGCTGATTTTGTTAATATTCATTTGAATAGGAACAAAATAAAGGAAAATAAAGCTGATTTTGTTGATTTTTCTTTGAAACAGAAGAAAATAAAGAAAAACATGGCTGATTTTTTTAATTTTCATTTGAAAAAGAAGAAAATAAGGAAAAATAGAGCTGATTTTGTTAATTTTCATTTTATGAACTATATAATGGAAAGTGTAGCTGATTTTGATAAATATTCAATCGAAAATAAGAAAATAAAGAAAAATATAACTGATTTTGTATATTTTCTTTCGAACCAGAGGAAAATAGAGAAAACTATAGCTGATTTTTTTACTTTTCATTTGAAAAAGAAGAAAGTAAAGCAAAATAAAGGTGTTTTTGGTAAATTTCATTTGAAAAAGGTGAAAATAAAAAATGTACATGATTTTGTTAATTTTCTTTTGAAAAAGAAGACAACAAAGAAAAATATAGCTGACTTTGTTAATTTTCATTTGAAAAAAAATAAAAAAAGTAAAAGTGTAGCTGATATTGTTATTTTCTTTTGAAAAAGAAAAAAATAAAGAAAAATATGGCTGATTTTTTTAATTTTCATTTGAAAAAGAAGAAAATAAAGAGAAATTTAGATGATTTTGTTAATTTCCATTTGAAAAAGAAGAGAATAAAGAAAAATATAGATGATTTTGTTACTTTTCATTTTAAAGAGAAGAAAATGAAGAAAAATATGGCTGATTTTGTTAATTTTCATTTGAAAAACTATATAATGAAGGAAAGTGTAGCTGATTTTGTTAAATATTCATACGAAAATAAGAAAATAAAGAAAAATATATCTGATTTTGTTAATTTTCATTTGAAAAAGGAGAAAATAATGAAAAATGTACGTGATTTTGTTAATTTTCATTGGAAAAAGAAGAAAATAAAGAAAAATTTAGATGATTTTGTTAATTTTCATTTCAAAACAAAGAAAATAAAGAAAAATATAGCTGATTTCGTTAACTTTCATTTGAAAAAGGAGAAAATAATGAAAAATGTACGTGATTTTGTTAATTTTCATTTGAAAAAGAAGAAAATAAAGAAAAATTTAGATGATTTTGTTAATTTTCATTTCAAAACGAAGAAAATAAAGAAAAATATAGCTGATTTCGTTAACTTTCATTTGAAAAAGGAGAAAATAATGAAAAATGTACGTGATTTTGTTAATTTTCATTTGAAAAAGAAGAAAATAAAGAAAAATTTAGATGATTTTGTTAATTTTCATTTCAAAACGAAGAAAATAAAGAAAGATATAGCTGATTTCGTTAACTTTCATTTGAAAAAGGAGAAAATAATGAAAAATGTACGTGATTTTGTTAATTTTCATTTGAAAAAGAAGAAAATAAAGAAAAATTTAGATGATTTTGTTAATTTTCATTTGAAAAACAAGAAAATAAAGAAAAGTATAGCTGATTTTGTTAATTTTCATTTGAAATAGGAGAAAAAAAGAAAACTATAGCTGATTTTGTTAATTTTCTTTTGAAAAACTATATAATGAAGGAGGGTGTAGCTGATTTTGTTAAATACTCATTCGAAAATAAGAAAATAAAGAAAAATATAAATGATTTTGTATATTTTCTTTCGAAACAGAAGAAAATAGAGAAAAATATGGCTGAATTTTTTAATTTTCATTTGAAAATGAAGAAAATAAAGAAAAATATAGCTGATTTTGTTAATTTTCTTTTGAAAAAGATGAAAAGATAAAATGTAGCTGATTTTGCTAATTTTCCTTTGAAAAAGAAGAAAATAGAGAAAAATATAGCTGATTTTGTTAATTTTCATTTGAAAATGAAGAAAATAAAGAAAAATATAGCTAATTTTGTTAATTTTCATTTGAAAAACTATATAATGAAGGAAAGTGTAGCTAATTTTGTTAAATATTCATACAAAAAAAAAAATAATGAAAAATATAACTGATTTTGCATATTTTCTTTCGAAAGAGAAGAAAAAAGAGAAAAATATAGCTGATTTTGTTAATTTTCATTTGAAAAAGAAGAAAAGAAAGCAAAATATAGCTGATTTTTTAATTTTCATTTGAAAAACTATATAATGAAGGAAAGTGTAGCTGATTTTGTTAAATATTCAATCGAAAATAAGAAAATAAAAAAAATATAACTGATTTTGTATATTTTCTTTCGAACCAGAGGAAAATAGAGAAAACTATAGCTGATTTTTTTACTTTTCATTTGAAAAAGAAGAAAGTAAAGCAAAATAAAGGTGATTTTGGTAAATTTCATTTGAAAAAGGTGAAAATAAAAAATGTACATGATTTTGTTAATTTTCTTTTGAAAAAGAAGACAACAAAGAAAAATATATCTGACTTTGTTAATTTTCATTTGAAAAAAAATAAAAAAAGTAAAAGTGTAGCTGATATTGTTATTTTCTTTTGAAAAAGAAAAAAATAAAGAAAAATATGGCTGATTTTTTTAATTTTCATTTGAAAAAGAAGAAAATAAAGAAAAATTTAGATGATTTTGTTAATTTCCATTTGAAAAAGAAGAGAATAAAGAAAAATATAGATGATTTTGTTACTTTTCATTTTAAAGAGAAGAAAATGAAGAAAAATATGGCTGATTTTGTTAATTGTCATTTGAAAAACTATATAATGAAGGAAAGTGTAGCTGATTTTGTTAAATATTCATACGAAAATAAGAAAATAAAGAAAAATATAACTGTTTTTGTATATTTTCTTTTGAAACAGAAGAAAAAGAGAAAAATATAGCTGATTTTGTTAATTTTCATTGGAAAAAGAAGAAAATAAAGCAAAATATACCTGATGTTGTTAATTTTCATTTGAAAAACTGTATAATGAAGGAAAGTATAGCTGATTTTGTTAAATATTCATTCGAAAATAAGAAAATAAAGAAGAATATAACTAATTTTGTATATTTTTTCGAAACAGAAGAAAATAGAGAAAAATATAGCTGATTTTGTTAATTTTCATTTGAAAAAGAAGAAAATAAAGACAAATTGAAATGTTTTAATTTTCATTCTAAAAAGAAGAAAATAAAGAAAAATATAGCTGATTTTGTTAATTTTCATTTGAAAAACTATATAATGAAGGAAAGTGTTGCTGATTTTGTTAAATACTCATTCAAAAATAAGAACATACAGAAAAATATAACTGATTTTGTATATTTTCTTTCAAAACAGAAGAAAAAAGAGAAAAATATAGCTGACTTTGTTAATTTTCCTTTGATAAAAAAGAAAGTAAAGCAAAATATAGCTGATTTTGTTAATATTCATTTGAATAGGAACAAAATAAAGGAAAATAAGCTGATTTTGTTGATTTTTCTTTGAAACAGAAGAAAATAAAGAAAAACATGGCTAATTTTTTTAATTTTCATTTGAAAAAGAAGAAAATAAGGAAAAATAGAGCTGATTTTGTTAATTTTCATTTTATGAACTATATAATGGAAAGTGTAGCTGATTTTGATAAATATTCAATCGAAAATAAGAAAATAAAGAAAAATATAACTGATTTTGTATATTTTCTTTCGAACCAGAGGAAAATAGAGAAAACTATAGCTGATTTTTTTACTTTTCATTTGAAAAAGAAGAAAGTAAAGCAAAATAAAGGTGATTTTGGTAAATTTCATTTGAAAAAGGTGAAAATAAAAAATGTACATGATTTTGTTAATTTTCTTTTGAAAAAGAAGACAACAAAGAAAAATATAGCTGACTTTGTTAATTTTCATTTGAAAAAAAATAAAAAAAAGTAAAAGTGTAGCTGATATTGTTATTTTCTTTTGAAAAAGAAAAAAATAAAGAAAAATATGGCTGATTTTTTTAATTTTCATTTGAAAAAGAAGAAAATAAAGAAAAATTTAGATGATTTTGTTAATTTCCATTTGAAAAAGAAGAGAATAAAGAAAAATATAGATGATTTTGTTACTTTTCATTTTAAAGAGAAGAAAATGAAGAAAAATATGGCTGATTTTGTTAATTGTCATTTGAAAAACTATATAATGAAGGAAAGTGTAGCTGATTTTGTTAAATATTCATACGAAAATAAGAAAATAAAGAAAAATATAACTGTTTTTGTATATTTTCTTTTGAAACAGAAGAAAAAGAGAAAAATATAGCTGATTTTGTTAATTTTCATTGGAAAAAGAAGAAAATAAAGCAAAATATACCTGATGTTGTTAATTTTCATTTGAAAAACTGTATAATGAAGGAAAGTATAGCTGATTTTGTTAAATATTCATTCGAAAATAAGAAAATAAAGAAGAATATAACTAATTTTGTATATTTTTTTCGAAACAGAAGAAAATAGAGAAAAATATAGCTGATTTTGTTAATTTTCATTTGAAAAAGAAGAAAATAAAGACAAATTGAAATGTTTTAATTTTCATTCTAAAAAGAAGAAAATAAAGAAAAATATAGCTGATTTTGTTAATTTTCATTTGAAAAACTATATAATGAAGGAAAGTGTTGCTGATTTTGTTAAATACTCATTCAAAAATAAGAACATACAGAAAAATATAACTGATTTTGTATATTTTCTTTCAAAACAGAAGAAAAAAGAGAAAAATATAGCTGACTTTGTTAATTTTCCTTTGATAAAAAAGAAAGTAAAGCAAAATATAGCTGATTTTGTTAATATTCATTTGAATAGGAACAAAATAAAGGAAAATAAGCTGATTTTGTTGATTTTTCTTTGAAACAGAAGAAAATAAAGAAAAACATGGCTAATTTTTTTAATTTTCATTTGAAAAAGAAGAAAATAAGGAAAAATAGAGCTGATTTTGTTAATTTTCATTTTATGAACTATATAATGGAAAGTGTAGCTGATTTTGATAAATATTCAATCGAAAATAAGAAAATAAAGAAAAATATAACTGATTTTGTATATTTTCTTTCGAACCAGAGGAAAATAGAGAAAACTATAGCTGATTTTTTTACTTTTCATTTGAAAAAGAAGAAAGTAAAGCAAAATAAAGGTGATTTTGGTAAATTTCATTTGAAAAAGGTGAAAATAAAAAATGTACATGATTTTGTTAATTTTCTTTTGAAAAAGAAGACAACAAAGAAAAATATAGCTGACTTTGTTAATTTTCATTTGAAAAAAAATAAAAAAAGTAAAAGTGTAGCTGATATTGTTATTTTCTTTTGAAAAAGAAAAAAATAAAGAAAAATATGGCTGATTTTTTTAATTTTCATTTGAAAAAGAAGAAAATAAAGAGAAATTTAGATGATTTTGTTAATTTCCATTTGAAAAAGAAGAGAATAAAGAAAAATATAGATGATTTTGTTACTTTTCATTTTAAAGAGAAGAAAATGAAGAAAAATATGGCTGATTTTGTTAATTTTCATTTGAAAAACTATATAATGAAGGAAAGTGTAGCTGATTTTGTTAAATATTCATACGAAAATAAGAAAATAAAGAAAAATATATCTGATTTTGTTAATTTTCATTTGAAAAAGGAGAAAATAATGAAAAATGTACGTGATTTTGTTAATTTTCATTGGAAAAAGAAGAAAATAAAGAAAAATTTAGATGATTTTGTTAATTTTCATTTCAAAACAAAGAAAATAAAGAAAAATATAGCTGATTTCGTTAACTTTCATTTGAAAAAGGAGAAAATAATGAAAAATGTACGTGATTTTGTTAATTTTCATTTGAAAAAGAAGAAAATAAAGAAAAATTTAGATGATTTTGTTAATTTTCATTTCAAAACGAAGAAAATAAAGAAAAATATAGCTGATTTCGTTAACTTTCATTTGAAAAAGGAGAAAATAATGAAAAATGTACGTGATTTTGTTAATTTTCATTTGAAAAAGAAGAAAATAAAGAAAAATTTAGATGATTTTGTTAATTTTCATTTCAAAACGAAGAAAATAAAGAAAGATATAGCTGATTTCGTTAACTTTCATTTGAAAAAGGAGAAAATAATGAAAAATGTACGTGATTTTGTTAATTTTCATTTGAAAAAGAAGAAAATAAAGAAAAATTTAGATGATTTTGTTAATTTTCATTTGAAAAACAAGAAAATAAAGAAAAGTATAGCTGATTTTGTTAATTTTCATTTGAAATAGGAGAAAAAAAAGAAAACTATAGCTGATTTTGTTAATTTTCTTTTGAAAAACTATATAATGAAGGAGGGTGTAGCTGATTTTGTTAAATACTCATTCGAAAATAAGAAAATAAAGAAAAATATAAATGATTTTGTATATTTTCTTTCGAAACAGAAGAAAATAGAGAAAAATATGGCTGAATTTTTTAATTTTCATTTGAAAATGAAGAAAATAAAGAAAAATATAGCTGATTTTGTTAATTTTCTTTTGAAAAAGAAGAAAAGATAAAATGTAGCTGATTTTGCTAATTTTCCTTTGAAAAAGAAGAAAATAGAGAAAAATATAGCTGATTTTGTTAATTTTCATTTGAAAATGAAGAAAATAAAGAAAAATATAGCTAATTTTGTTAATTTTCATTTGAAAAACTATATAATGAAGGAAAGTGTAGCTAATTTTGTTAAATATTCATACAAAAAAAAAAAATAATGAAAAATATAACTGATTTTGCATATTTTCTTTCGAAAGAGAAGAAAAAAGAGAAAAATATAGCTGATTTTGTTAATTTTCATTTGAAAAAGAAGAAAAGAAAGCAAAATATAGCTGATTTTTTAATTTTCATTTGAAAAACTATATAATGAAGGAAAGTGTAGCTGATTTTGTTAAATATTCAATCGAAAATAAGAAAATAAAAAAAATATAACTGATTTTGTATATTTTCTTTCGAACCAGAGGAAAATAGAGAAAACTATAGCTGATTTTTTTACTTTTCATTTGAAAAAGAAGAAAGTAAAGCAAAATAAAGGTGATTTTGGTAAATTTCATTTGAAAAAGGTGAAAATAAAAAATGTACATGATTTTGTTAATTTTCTTTTGAAAAAGAAGACAACAAAGAAAAATATATCTGACTTTGTTAATTTTCATTTGAAAAAAAAATAAAAAAAAGTAAAAGTGTAGCTGATATTGTTATTTTCTTTTGAAAAAGAAAAAAATAAAGAAAAATATGGCTGATTTTTTTAATTTTCATTTGAAAAAGAAGAAAATAAAGAAAAATTTAGATGATTTTGTTAATTTCCATTTGAAAAAGAAGAGAATAAAGAAAAATATAGATGATTTTGTTACTTTTCATTTTAAAGAGAAGAAAATGAAGAAAAATATGGCTGATTTTGTTAATTGTCATTTGAAAAACTATATAATGAAGGAAAGTGTAGCTGATTTTGTTAAATATTCATACGAAAATAAGAAAATAAAGAAAAATATAACTGTTTTTGTATATTTTCTTTTGAAACAGAAGAAAAAGAGAAAAATATAGCTGATTTTGTTAATTTTCATTGGAAAAAGAAGAAAATAAAGCAAAATATACCTGATGTTGTTAATTTTCATTTGAAAAACTGTATAATGAAGGAAAGTATAGCTGATTTTGTTAAATATTCATTCGAAAATAAGAAAATAAAGAAGAATATAACTAATTTTGTATATTTTTTTCGAAACAGAAGAAAATAGAGAAAAATATAGCTGATTTTGTTAATTTTCATTTGAAAAAGAAGAAAATAAAGACAAATTGAAATGTTTTAATTTTCATTCTAAAAAGAAGAAAATAAAGAAAAATATAGCTGATTTTGTTAATTTTCATTTGAAAAACTATATAATGAAGGAAAGTGTTGCTGATTTTGTTAAATACTCATTCAAAAATAAGAACATACAGAAAAATATAACTGATTTTGTATATTTTCTTTCAAAACAGAAGAAAAAAGAGAAAAATATAGCTGACTTTGTTAATTTTCCTTTGATAAAAAAGAAAGTAAAGCAAAATATAGCTGATTTTGTTAATATTCATTTGAATAGGAACAAAATAAAGGAAAATAAGCTGATTTTGTTGATTTTTCTTTGAAACAGAAGAAAATAAAGAAAAACATGGCTAATTTTTTTAATTTTCATTTGAAAAAGAAGAAAATAAGGAAAAATAGAGCTGATTTTGTTAATTTTCATTTTATGAACTATATAATGGAAAGTGTAGCTGATTTTGATAAATATTCAATCGAAAATAAGAAAATAAAGAAAAATATAACTGATTTTGTATATTTTCTTTCGAACCAGAGGAAAATAGAGAAAACTATAGCTGATTTTTTTACTTTTCATTTGAAAAAGAAGAAAGTAAAGCAAAATAAAGGTGATTTTGGTAAATTTCATTTGAAAAAGGTGAAAATAAAAAATGTACATGATTTTGTTAATTTTCTTTTGAAAAAGAAGACAACAAAGAAAAATATAGCTGACTTTGTTAATTTTCATTTGAAAAAAAATAAAAAAAGTAAAAGTGTAGCTGATATTGTTATTTTCTTTTGAAAAAGAAAAAAATAAAGAAAAATATGGCTGATTTTTTTAATTTTCATTTGAAAAAGAAGAAAATAAAGAAAAATTTAGATGATTTTGTTAATTTCCATTTGAAAAAGAAGAGAATAAAGAAAAATATAGATGATTTTGTTACTTTTCATTTTAAAGAGAAGAAAATGAAGAAAAATATGGCTGATTTTGTTAATTGTCATTTGAAAAACTATATAATGAAGGAAAGTGTAGCTGATTTTGTTAAATATTCATACGAAAATAAGAAAATAAAGAAAAATATAACTGTTTTTGTATATTTTCTTTTGAAACAGAAGAAAAAGAGAAAAATATAGCTGATTTTGTTAATTTTCATTGGAAAAAGAAGAAAATAAAGCAAAATATACCTGATGTTGTTAATTTTCATTTGAAAAACTGTATAATGAAGGAAAGTATAGCTGATTTTGTTAAATATTCATTCGAAAATAAGAAAATAAAGAAGAATATAACTAATTTTGTATATTTTTTTCGAAACAGAAGAAAATAGAGAAAAATATAGCTGATTTTGTTAATTTTCATTTGAAAAAGAAGAAAATAAAGACAAATTGAAATGTTTTAATTTTCATTCTAAAAAGAAGAAAATAAAGAAAAATATAGCTGATTTTGTTAATTTTCATTTGAAAAACTATATAATGAAGGAAAGTGTTGCTGATTTTGTTAAATACTCATTCAAAAATAAGAACATACAGAAAAATATAACTGATTTTGTATATTTTCTTTCAAAACAGAAGAAAAAAGAGAAAAATATAGCTGACTTTGTTAATTTTCCTTTGATAAAAAAGAAAGTAAAGCAAAATATAGCTGATTTTGTTAATATTCATTTGAATAGGAACAAAATAAAGGAAAATAAGCTGATTTTGTTGATTTTTCTTTGAAACAGAAGAAAATAAAGAAAAACATGGCTAATTTTTTTAATTTTCATTTGAAAAAGAAGAAAATAAGGAAAAATAGAGCTGATTTTGTTAATTTTCATTTTATGAACTATATAATGGAAAGTGTAGCTGATTTTGATAAATATTCAATCGAAAATAAGAAAATAAAGAAAAATATAACTGATTTTGTATATTTTCTTTCGAACCAGAGGAAAATAGAGAAAACTATAGCTGATTTTTTTACTTTTCATTTGAAAAAGAAGAAAGTAAAGCAAAATAAAGGTGATTTTGGTAAATTTCATTTGAAAAAGGTGAAAATAAAAAATGTACATGATTTTGTTAATTTTCTTTTGAAAAAGAAGACAACAAAGAAAAATATAGCTGACTTTGTTAATTTTCATTTGAAAAAAAATAAAAAAAGTAAAAGTGTAGCTGATATTGTTATTTTCTTTTGAAAAAGAAAAAAATAAAGAAAAATATGGCTGATTTTTTTAATTTTCATTTGAAAAAGAAGAAAATAAAGAGAAATTTAGATGATTTTGTTAATTTCCATTTGAAAAAGAAGAGAATAAAGAAAAATATAGATGATTTTGTTACTTTTCATTTTAAAGAGAAGAAAATGAAGAAAAATATGGCTGATTTTGTTAATTTTCATTTGAAAAACTATATAATGAAGGAAAGTGTAGCTGATTTTGTTAAATATTCATACGAAAATAAGAAAATAAAGAAAAATATATCTGATTTTGTTAATTTTCATTTGAAAAAGGAGAAAATAATGAAAAATGTACGTGATTTTGTTAATTTTCATTGGAAAAAGAAGAAAATAAAGAAAAATTTAGATGATTTTGTTAATTTTCATTTCAAAACAAAGAAAATAAAGAAAAATATAGCTGATTTCGTTAACTTTCATTTGAAAAAGGAGAAAATAATGAAAAATGTACGTGATTTTGTTAATTTTCATTTGAAAAAGAAGAAAATAAAGAAAAATTTAGATGATTTTGTTAATTTTCATTTCAAAACGAAGAAAATAAAGAAAAATATAGCTGATTTCGTTAACTTTCATTTGAAAAAGGAGAAAATAATGAAAAATGTACGTGATTTTGTTAATTTTCATTTGAAAAAGAAGAAAATAAAGAAAAATTTAGATGATTTTGTTAATTTTCATTTCAAAACGAAGAAAATAAAGAAAGATATAGCTGATTTCGTTAACTTTCATTTGAAAAAGGAGAAAATAATGAAAAATGTACGTGATTTTGTTAATTTTCATTTGAAAAAGAAGAAAATAAAGAAAAGTATAGCTGATTTTGTTAATTTTCATTTGAAATAGGAGAAAAAAAGAAAACTATAGCTGATTTTGTTAATTTTCTTTTGAAAAACTATATAATGAAGGAGGGTGTAGCTGATTTTGTTAAATACTCATTCGAAAATAAGAAAATAAAGAAAAATATAAATGATTTTGTATATTTTCTTTCGAAACAGAAGAAAATAGAGAAAAATATGGCTGAATTTTTTAATTTTCATTTGAAAATGAAGAAAATAAAGAAAAATATAGCTGATTTTGTTAATGTTCATTTGAAAAAGTAGAAAATAAGGAAAATTGTATCTGTTTTTCTTAATTTTCATGTGAAAAAGAAGAAAATAAAGAAAAATAAAGCTGAATTTGTTAATTTTCTTTTGAAAAAGAAGAAAAGATAAAATATAGCTGATTTTGCTAATTTTCCTTTGAAAAAGAAGAAAATAGAGAAAAATATAGCTGATTTTGTTAATTTTCATTTGAAAATGAAGAAAATAAAGAAAAATATAGCTAATTTTGTTAATTTTCATTTGAAAAACTATATAATGAAGGAAAGTGTAGCTAATTTTGTTAAATATTCATACAAAAAAAAAAAATAATGAAAAATATAACTGATTTTGCATATTTTCTTTCGAAAGAGAAGAAAAAAGAGAAAAATATAGCTGATTTTGTTAATTTTCATTTGAAAAAGAAGAAAAGAAAGCAAAATATAGCTGATTTTTTAATTTTCATTTGAAAAACTATATAATGAAGGAAAGTGTAGCTGATTTTGTTAAATATTCAATCGAAAATAAGAAAATAAAAAAAATATAACTGATTTTGTATATTTTCTTTCGAACCAGAGGAAAATAGAGAAAACTATAGCTGATTTTTTTACTTTTCATTTGAAAAAGAAGAAAGTAAAGCAAAATAAAGGTGATTTTGGTAAATTTCATTTGAAAAAGGTGAAAATAAAAAATGTACATGATTTTGTTAATTTTCTTTTGAAAAAGAAGACAACAAAGAAAAATATAGCTGACTTTGTTAATTTTCATTTGAAAAAAAATAAAAAAAGTAAAAGTGTAGCTGATATTGTTATTTTCTTTTGAAAAAGAAAAAAATAAAGAAAAATATGGCTGATTTTTTTAATTTTCATTTGAAAAAGAAGAAAATAAAGAAAAATTTAGATGATTTTGTTAATTTCCATTTGAAAAAGAAGAGAATAAAGAAAAATATAGATGATTTTGTTACTTTTCATTTTAAAGAGAAGAAAATGAAGAAAAATATGGCTGATTTTGTTAATTTTCATTTGAAAAACTATATAATGAAGGAAAGTGTAGCTGATTTTGTTAAATATTCATACGAAAATAAGAAAATAAAGAAAAATATATCTGATTTTGTTAATTTTCATTTGAAAAAGGAGAAAATAATGAAAAATGTACGTGATTTTGTTAATTTTCATTGGAAAAAGAAGAAAATAAAGAAAAATTTAGATGATTTTGTTAATTTTCATTTCAAAACGAAGAAAATAAAGAAAAATATAGCTGATTTCGTTAACTTTCATTTGAAAAAGGAGAAAATAATGAAAAATGTACGTGATTTTGTTAATTTTCATTTGAAAAAGAAGAAAATAAAGAAAAATTTAGATGATTTTGTTAATTTTCATTTCAAAACGAAGAAAATAAAGAAAAATATAGCTGATTTCGTTAACTTTCATTTGAAAAAGGAGAAAATAATGAAAAATGTACGTGATTTTGTTAATTTTCATTTGAAAAAGAAGAAAATAAAGAAAAATTTAGATGATTTTGTTAATTTTCATTTGAAAAACAAGAAAATAAAGAAAAGTATAGCTGATTTTGTTAATTTTCATTTGAAATAGGAGAAAAAAAAGAAAAATATAGCTGATTTTGTTAATTTTCTTTTGAAAAACTATATAATGAAGGAGGGTGTAGCTGATTTTGTTAAATACTCATTCGAAAATAAGAAAATAAAGAAAAATATAAATGATTTTGTATATTTTCTTTCGAAACAGAAGAAAATAGAGAAAAATATGGCTGAATTTTTTAATTTTCATTTGAAAATGAAGAAAATAAAGAAAAATATAGCTGATTTTGTTAATGTTCATTTGAAAAAGTAGAAAATAAGGAATAGTGTATCTGTTTTTCTTAATTTTCATGTGAAAAAGAAGAAAATAAAAAAAAATAAAGCTGAATTTGTTAATTTTCTTTTGAAAAAGAAGAAAAGATAAAATATAGCTGATTTTGCTAATTTTCCTTTGAAAAAGAAGAAAATAGAGACAAATATAGCTGATTTTGTTAATTTTCATTTGAAAATGAAGAAAATAAAGAAAAATATAGCTAATTTTGTTAATTTTCATTTGATAAACTATATAATGAAGGAAAGTGTAGCTAATTTTGTTAAATATTCATACAAAAAAAAAAAATAATGAAAAATATAACTGATTTTGCATATTTTCTTTCGAAAGAGAAGAAAAAAGAGAAAAATATAGCTGATTTTGTTAATTTTCATTTGAAAAAGAAGAAAAGAAAGCAAAATATAGCTGATTTTTTAATTTTCATTTGAAAAACTATATAATGAAGGAAAGTGTAGCTGATTTTGTTAAATATTCAATCGAAAATAAGAAAATAAAAAAAATATAACTGATTTTGTATATTTTCTTTCGAACCAGAGGAAAATAGAGAAAACTATAGCTGATTTTTTTACTTTTCATTTGAAAAAGAAGAAAGTAAAGCAAAATAAAGGTGATTTTGGTAAATTTCATTTGAAAAAGGTGAAAATAAAAAATGTACATGATTTTGTTAATTTTCTTTTGAAAAAGAAGACAACAAAGAAAAATATAGCTGACTTTGTTAATTTTCATTTGAAAAAAAATAAAAAAAGTAAAAGTGTAGCTGATATTGTTATTTTCTTTTGAAAAAGAAAAAAATAAAGAAAAATATGGCTGATTTTTTTAATTTTCATTTGAAAAAGAAGAAAATAAAGAAAAATTTAGATGATTTTGTTAATTTCCATTTGAAAAAGAAGAGAATAAAGAAAAATATAGATGATTTTGTTACTTTTCATTTTAAAGAGAAGAAAATGAAGAAAAATATGGCTGATTTTGTTAATTTTCATTTGAAAAACTATATAATGAAGGAAAGTGTAGCTGATTTTGTTAAATATTCATACGAAAATAAGAAAATAAAGAAAAATATATCTGATTTTGTTAATTTTCATTTGAAAAAGGAGAAAATAATGAAAAATGTACGTGATTTTGTTAATTTTCATTGGAAAAAGAAGAAAATAAAGAAAAATTTAGATGATTTTGTTAATTTTCATTTCAAAACGAAGAAAATAAAGAAAAATATAGCTGATTTCGTTAACTTTCATTTGAAAAAGGAGAAAATAATGAAAAATGTACGTGATTTTGTTAATTTTCATTTGAAAAAGAAGAAAATAAAGAAAAATTTAGATGATTTTGTTAATTTTCATTTCAAAACGAAGAAAATAAAGAAAAATATAGCTGATTTCGTTAACTTTCATTTGAAAAAGGAGAAAATAATGAAAAATGTACGTGATTTTGTTAATTTTCATTTGAAAAAGAAGAAAATAAAGAAAAATTTAGATGATTTTGTTAATTTTCATTTGAAAAACAAGAAAATAAAGAAAAGTATAGCTGATTTTGTTAATTTTCATTTGAAATAGGAGAAAAAAAAGAAAAATATAGCTGATTTTGTTAATTTTCTTTTGAAAAACTATATAATGAAGGAGGGTGTAGCTGATTTTGTTAAATACTCATTCGAAAATAAGAAAATAAAGAAAAATATAAATGATTTTGTATATTTTCTTTCGAAACAGAAGAAAATAGAGAAAAATATGGCTGAATTTTTTAATTTTCATTTGAAAATGAAGAAAATAAAGAAAAATATAGCTGATTTTGTTAATGTTCATTTGAAAAAGTAGAAAATAAGGAATAGTGTATCTGTTTTTCTTAATTTTCATGTGAAAAAGAAGAAAATAAAAAAAAATAAAGCTGAATTTGTTAATTTTCTTTTGAAAAAGAAGAAAAGATAAAATATAGCTGATTTTGCTAATTTTCCTTTGAAAAAGAAGAAAATAGAGACAAATATAGCTGATTTTGTTAATTTTCATTTGAAAATGAAGAAAATAAAGAAAAATATAGCTAATTTTGTTAATTTTCATTTGATAAACTATATAATGAAGGAAAGTGTAGCTAATTTTGTTAAATATTCATACAAAAAAAAAAATAATGAAAAATATAACTGATTTTGCATATTTTCTTTCGAAAGAGAAGAAAAAAGAGAAAAATATAGCTGATTTTGTTAATTTTCATTTGAAAAAGAAGAAAAGAAAGCAAAATATAGCTGATTTTTTTAATTTTCATTTGAAAAACTATATAATGAAGGAAAGTGTAGCTGATTTTGTTAAATATTCAATCGAAAATAAGAAAATAAAAAAAATATAACTGATTTTGTATATTTTTTTTCGAAACAGCAGAAAATAAAGAAAAATATAGCTGATTTTTTAATTTTCATTTGAAAAAGAAGAAAATAAAGACATATTTAAATGATTTTGTTAATTTTCATTTGAAAAAGAAGAAAATAAAAAAATATAGCTGATTTTGTTAATTTTCATTTGAAAAACTATATAATGAAGGAAAGTGTTGCTGATTTTGTTAAATACTCATTCAAAAATAAGAACATACAGAAAAATATAACTGATTTTGTATATTTTCTTTCGAAACAGAAGAAAAAAGAGAAAAATATAGCTGACTTTGTTAATTTTCCTTTGATAAAAAAGAAAGTAAAGCAAAATATAGCTGATTTTGTTAATATTCATTTGAATAGGAACAAAATAAAGGAAAATAAAGCTGATTTTGTTGATTTTTCTTTGAAACAGAAGAAAATAAAGAAAAACATAGCTAATTTTTTTAATTTTCATTTGAAAAAGAAGAAAATAAGGAAAAATAGAGCTGATTTTGTTAATTTTCATTTTATGAACTATATAATGGAAAGTGTAGCTGATTTTGATAAATATTCAATCGAAAATAAGAAAATAAAGAAAAATATAACTGATTTTGTATATTTTCTTTCGAACCAGAGGAAAATAGAGAAAACTATAGCTGATTTTTTTACTTTTCATTTGAAAAAGAAGAAAGTAAAGCAAAATAAAGGTGATTTTGGTAAATTTCATTTGAAAAAGGTGAAAATAAAAAATGTACATGATTTTGTTAATTTTCTTTTGAAAAAGAAGACAACAAAGAAAAATATAGCTGACTTTGTTAATTTTCATTTGAAAAAAAATAAAAAAAGTAAAAGTGTAGCTGATATTGTTATTTTCTTTTGAAAAAGAAAAAAATAAAGAAAAATATGGCTGATTTTTTTAATTTTCATTTGAAAAAGAAGAAAATAAAGAGAAATTTAGATGATTTTGTTAATTTTCATTTGAAAAAGAAGAGAATAAAGAAAAATGCAGCTGATTTTGTTAATTTTCATACAAAAAAGAAAATGTAGAAAAAAATAGCAGATTTTGTTAATTTTCATTTGAAAAAGAAGAAAATGATGAAAAATATAGATGATTTTGTTACTTTTCATTTTAAAGAGAAGAAAATGAAGAAAAATATGGCTGATTTTGTTAATTTTCATTTGAAAAACTATATAATGAAGGAAAGTGTAGCTGATTTTGTTAAATATTCATACGAAAATAAGAAAATAAAGAAAAATATAACTGTTTTTGTATATTTTCTTTTGAAACAGAAGAAAAAGAGAAAAAATATAGCTGATTTTGTTAATTTTCATTGGAAAAAGAAGAAAATAAAGCAAAATATACCTGATGTTGTTAATTTTCATTTGAAAAACTGTATAATGAAGGAAAGTATAGCTGATTTTGTTAAATATTCATTCGAAAATAAGAAAATAAAGAAGAATATAACTAATTTTGTATATTTTTTCGAAACAGAAGAAAATAGAGAAAAATATAGCTGATTTTGTTAATTTTCATTTGAAAAAGAAGAAAATAAAGACAAATTGAAATGTTTTACTTTTCATTCTAAAAAGAAGAAAATAAAGAAAAATATAGCTGATTTTGTTAATTTTCATTTGATAAACTATATAATGAAGGAAAGTGTAGCTAATTTTGTTAAATATTCATACAAAAAAAAAAAATAATGAAAAATATAACTGATTTTGCATATTTTCTTTCGAAAGAGAAGAAAAAAGAGAAAAATATAGCTGATTTTGTTAATTTTCATTTGAAAAAGAAGAAAAGAAAGCAAAATATAGCTGATTTTTTTAATTTTCATTTGAAAAACTATATAATGAAGGAAAGTGTAGCTGATTTTGTTAAATATTCAATCGAAAATAAGAAAATAAAAAAAATATAACTGATTTTGTATATTTTTTTTCGAAACAGCAGAAAATAAAGAAAAATATAGCTGATTTTTTAATTTTCATTTGAAAAAGAAGAAAATAAAGACATATTTAAATGATTTTGTTAATTTTCATTTGAAAAAGAAGAAAATAAAAAAATATAGCTGATTTTGTTAATTTTCATTTGAAAAACTATATAATGAAGGAAAGTGTTGCTGATTTTGTTAAATACTCATTCAAAAATAAGAACATACAGAAAAATATAACTGATTTTGTATATTTTCTTTCGAAACAGAAGAAAAAAGAGAAAAATATAGCTGACTTTGTTAATTTTCCTTTGATAAAAAAGAAAGTAAAGCAAAATATAGCTGATTTTGTTAATATTCATTTGAATAGGAACAAAATAAAGGAAAATAAAGCTGATTTTGTTGATTTTTCTTTGAAACAGAAGAAAATAAAGAAAAACATAGCTAATTTTTTTAATTTTCATTTGAAAAAGAAGAAAATAAGGAAAAATAGAGCTGATTTTGTTAATTTTCATTTTATGAACTATATAATGGAAAGTGTAGCTGATTTTGATAAATATTCAATCGAAAATAAGAAAATAAAGAAAAATATAACTGATTTTGTATATTTTCTTTCGAACCAGAGGAAAATAGAGAAAACTATAGCTGATTTTTTTTACTTTTCATTTGAAAAAGAAGAAAGTAAAGCAAAATAAAGGTGATTTTGGTAAATTTCATTTGAAAAAGGTGAAAATAAAAAATGTACATGATTTTGTTAATTTTCTTTTGAAAAAGAAGACAACAAAGAAAAATATAGCTGACTTTGTTAATTTTCATTTGAAAAAAAAATAAAAAAAGTAAAAGTGTAGCTGATATTGTTATTTTCTTTTGAAAAAGAAAAAAATAAAGAAAAATATGGCTGATTTTTTTAATTTTCATTTGAAAAAGAAGAAAATAAAGAGAAATTTAGATGATTTTGTTAATTTTCATTTGAAAAAGAAGAGAATAAAGAAAAATGCAGCTGATTTTGTTAATTTTCATACAAAAAAGAAGAAAATGTAGAAAAAAATAGCAGATTTTGTTAATTTTCATTTGAAAAAGAAGAAAATGATGAAAAATATAGATGATTTTGTTACTTTTCATTTTAAAGAGAAGAAAATGAAGAAAAATATGGCTGATTTTGTTAATTTTCATTTGAAAAACTATATAATGAAGGAAAGTGTAGCTGATTTTGTTAAATATTCATACGAAAATAAGAAAATAAAGAAAAATATAACTGTTTTTGTATATTTTCTTTTGAAACAGAAGAAAAAGAGAAAAATATAGCTGATTTTGTTAATTTTCATTGGAAAAAGAAGAAAATAAAGCAAAATATACCTGATGTTGTTAATTTTCATTTGAAAAACTGTATAATGAAGGAAAGTATAGCTGATTTTGTTAAATATTCATTCGAAAATAAGAAAATAAAGAAGAATATAACTAATTTTGTATATTTTTTTCGAAACAGAAGAAAATAGAGAAAAATATAGCTGATTTTGTTAATTTTCATTTGAAAAAGAAGAAAATAAAGACAAATTGAAATGTTTTACTTTTCATTCTAAAAAGAAGAAAATAAAAAAATATAGCTGATTTTGTTAATTTTCATTTGAAAAACTATATAATGAAGGAAAGTGTTGCTGATTTTGTTAAATACTCATTCAAAAATAAGAACATACAGAAAAATATAACTGATTTTGTATATTTTCTTTCGAAACAGAAGAAAAAAGAGAAAAATATAGCTGACTTTGTTAATTTTCCTTTGATAAAAAAGAAAGTAAAGCAAAATATAGCTGATTTTGTTAATATTCATTTGAATAGGAACAAAATAAAGGAAAATAAAGCTGATTTTGTTGATTTTTCTTTGAAACAGAAGAAAATAAAGAAAAACATGGCTAATTTTTTTAATTTTCATTTGAAAAAGAAGAAAATAAGGAAAAATAGAGCTGATTTTGTTAATTTTCATTTTATGAATTATATAATGGAAAGTGTAGCTGATTTTGATAAATATTCAATCGAAAATAAGAAAATAAAGAAAAATATAACTGATTTTGTATATTTTCTTTCGAACCAGAGGAAAATAGAGAAAACTATAGCTGATTTTTTTACTTTTCATTTGAAAAAGAAGAAAGTAAAGCAAAATAAAGGTGATTTTGGTAAATTTCATTTGAAAAAGGTGAAAATAAAAAATGTACATGATTTTGTTAATTTTCTTTTGAAAAAGAAGACAACAAAGAAAAATATAGCTGACTTTGTTAATTTTCATTTGAAAAAAAATAAAAAAAGTAAAAGTGTAGCTGATATTGTTATTTTCTTTTGAAAAAGAAAAAAATAAAGAAAAATATGGCTGATTTTTTTAATTTTCATTTGAAAAAGAAGAAAATAAAGAGAAATTTAGATGATTTTGTTAATTTTCATTTGAAAAAGAAGAGAATAAAGAAAAATGCAGCTGATTTTGTTAATTTTCATACAAAAAAGAAGAAAATGTAGAAAAAAATAGCAGATTTTGTTAATTTTCATTTGAAAAAGAAGAAAATGATGAAAAATATAGATGATTTTGTTACTTTTCATTTTAAAGAGAAGAAAATGAAGAAAAATATGGCTGATTTTGTTAATTTTCATTTGAAAAACTATATAATGAAGGAAAGTGTAGCTGATTTTGTTAAATATTCATACGAAAATAAGAAAATAAAGAAAAATATAACTGTTTTTGTATATTTTCTTTTGAAACAGAAGAAAAAGAGAAAAATATAGCTGATTTTGTTAATTTTCATTTGAAAAAGAAAAAAATAAAGAAAAATATACCTGATTTTGTTAATTTTCATTTGAAAAACTATATAATGAAGGGAAATGTAGCTGATTTTGTTAAATATTCATTCGAAAATAAGAAAATAAAGAAAAATATGACTGATTTTGTATATTATCTCTCGAAACAGAAGAAAATTGAGAAAAATATAACTGATTTTGATAATTTTCATTTGAAAAGGAAGAAAATAAAGAAAAATATAACTGATTCTGTTAATTTTTATTTGAAACAGAAGAACATACAGAGAAATATAGCTGATTTTGTTAATTTTCATTTGAAAAAGAAGAAAATAAAGAAAAAATATAGCTGATTTTGTTAATTTTCATTTGAAAAAGAAAATAAAGAAAAATATAGCTGATTTTGTTAATTTTCATTTGAGAAAATATGTAATGAAGGAAGATGTCGCTGATTTTGTTATTTTTCATTTGAAAAAGATGAAAATAAAGAAAAATATAGCTGCTTTTGTTAATTTTCATTCTAGAAATAAGAATATAAACGAGAATGTACCCGATTTTGTTAATTTTCATTTCAAAAAGTAGAAAATAAAGAAAATTATAGCTGATTTTGTTAATTTTCATTTGAAAAAGAAGAAAAAAAAATATAGCTGATTATGCTAATTTTCATTTGAAAAAGAAGAAAGTAAAGACAAATATAGCTGATTTTGTTAATTTTCATTTGAAAAATAAGAAAATAAAGAAAAATTTAGATGATTTTGTTAATTTTTATTTGAAACAGAAGAAAATACAGAGAAATATAGCTGATTTTGTTAATTTTCATTTGAAAAAGAGGAAAATAAAAAAAATTATAGCTGATTTTGTCAATTTTCATTTGAAAAAGAAGAAAATAAATAAGAATTTTGATCATTTTGTTAATTTTCATTTGAAAAAGAAGAAAATAAATAAAATATATCTGATTTTATTAATTTTCATTAGAGAAAATATGTAATGAAGGAAGATGTCGCTGATTTTGTTGTTTTCATTTTAAAAAGATGAAAAGAAAGAAAAATATAACTGATTTTTTTAATTTTCATTTGAAAATGAAGAAAATAAACAAAAATATAGCTGATTTTGTTAATTTTCATTCTAGAAATAAGAATATAAACGAAAATGTAGCCGATTTTGTTATTTTTCATTTGATAAAGATGAAAAGAAATAAAAATATAGCAGATTTTATAAATTTTCATTTGCAAAAGAAGAAAATAAAGCAAAATATACCCGATTTTGTTAATTTTCATTTGAAAAATAAGAAAATAAAGAAAAATTTAGATGATTTTGTTAATTTTCATTTGAAAAAGAAAAAAATAAAGAAAAATATAGCTTATTTTCTTAATTTTCATTTGAAAAAGTAGAAAAAGAAAATATAGCTGATTTTGTTAATTTTCATTTGAAAAAGAAGAAAATAAACAAACATATAGTGGATTTTTTTAATTTTCTTTTGAAAGTGTAGCTGATTTTGCTAGTTTTCTTTGAAAAATAAGAAAATATCGAGAAATATAACTGATTTTGTTAATTTTCATTTGAAAAAGAAGAAAATAAAGGAAAATATAGCTGATTTTGTTAATTTTCATTTGAAAAAGAAGAAAATAAAGAAAAATATACCTGATTTTGTAAATTTTCATTTGAAAAACTATATAATGAAGGAAAATGTAGCTGATTTTGTTAAATGTTCATTCGAAAATAAGAAAATTAAGAAAAATATGACTGATTTCGTATATTATCTCTCGAAACAGAAGAAAATGGAGAAAAATATCACTGATTTTGTTAATTTTCATTTGAAAAGGAAGAAAATAAAGAAAAATATAACTGATTCTGTTAATTTTTATTTGAAACAGAAGAACATACAGAGAAATATAGCTGATTTTGTTAATTTTCATTTGAAAAAGAAGAAAATAAAGAAAAAATATAGCTGATTTTGTTAATTTTCATTTGAAAAAGAAGAAAATAAAGAAAAATATAGCTGATTTTGTTAATTTTCATTTGAGAAAATATGTAATGAAGGAAGATGTCGCTGATTTTGTTATTTTTCATTTGAAAAAGATGAAAATAAAGAAAAATATAGCTGCTTTTGTTAATTTTCATTCTAGAAATAAGAATATAAACGAGAATGTACCCGATTTTGTTAATTTTCATTTCAAAAAGTAGAAAATAAAGAAAATTATAGCTGATTTTGTTAATTTTCATTTGAAAAAGAAGAAAAAAAAATATAGCTGATTATGCTAATTTTCATTTGAAAAAGAAGAAAGTAAAGACAAATATAGCTGATTTTGTTAATTTTCATTTGAAAAACTATATAATGAAGGGAAATGTAGCTGATTTTGTTAAATATTCATTCGAAAATAATAAAATAAAGAAAAATATGACTGATTTTGTATATTATCTCTCGAAACAGAAGAAAATTGAGAAAAATATAACTGATTTTGATAATTTTCATTTGAAAAGGAAGAAAATAAAGAAAAATATAACTGATTCTGTTAATTTTTATTTGAAACAGAAGAACATACAGAGAAATATAGCTGATTTTGTTAATTTTCATTTGAAAAAGAAGAAAATAAAGAAAAAATATAGCTGATTTTGTTAATTTTCATTTGAAAAAGAAAATAAAGAAAAATATAGCTGATTTTGTTAATTTTCATTTGAGAAAATATGTAATGAAGGAAGATGTCGCTGATTTTGTTATTTTTCATTTGAAAAAGATGAAAATAAAGAAAAATATAGCTGCTTTTGTTAATTTTCATTCTAGAAATAAGAATATAAACGAGAATGTACCCGATTTTGTTAATTTTCATTTCAAAAAGTAGAAAATAAAGAAAATTATAGCTGATTTTGTTAATTTTCATTTGAAAAAGAAGAAAAAAAAATATAGCTGATTATGCTAATTTTCATTTGAAAAAGAAGAAAGTAAAGACAAATATAGCTGATTTTGTTAATTTTCATTTGAAAAATAAGAAAATAAAGAAAAATTTAGATGATTTTGTTAATTTTTATTTGAAACAGAAGAAAATACAGAGAAATATAGCTGATTTTGTTAATTTTCATTTGAAAAAGAGGAAAATAAAAAAAATTATAGCTGATTTTGTCAATTTTCATTTGAAAAAGAAGAAAATAAATAAGAATTTTGATCATTTTGTTAATTTTCATTTGAAAAAGAAGAAAATAAATAAAATATATCTGATTTTGTTAATTTTCATTAGAGAAAATATGTAATGAAGGAAGATGTCGCTGATTTTGTTGTTTTCATTTTAAAAAGATGAAAAGAAAGAAAAATATAACTGATTTTTTTAATTTTCATTTGAAAATGAAGAAAATAAACAAAAATATAGCTGATTTTGTTAATTTTCATTCTAGAAATAAGAATATAAACGAAAATGTAGCCGATTTTGTTATTTTTCATTTGATAAAGATGAAAAGAAATAAAAATATAGCAGATTTTATAAATTTTCATTTGCAAAAGAAGAAAATAAAGCAAAATATACCCGATTTTGTTAATTTTCATTTGAAAAATAAGAAAATAAAGAAAAATTTAGATGATTTTGTTAATTTTCATTTGAAAAAGAAAAAAATAAAGAAAAATATAGCTTATTTTCTTAATTTTCATTTGAAAAAGTAGAAAAAGAAAATATAGCTGATTTTGTTAATTTTCATTTGAAAAAGAAGAAAATAAACAAACATATAGTGGATTTTTTTAATTTTCTTTTGAAAGTGTAGCTGATTTTGCTAGTTTTCTTTGAAAAATAAGAAAATATCGAGAAATATAACTGATTTTGTTAATTTTCATTTGAAAAAGAAGAAAATAAAGGAAAATATAGCTGATTTTGTTAATTTTCATTTGAAAAAGAAGAAAATAAAGAAAAATATACCTGATTTTGTAAATTTTCATTTGAAAAACTATATAATGAAGGAAAATGTAGCTGATTTTGTTAAATGTTCATTCGAAAATAAGAAAATTAAGAAAAATATGACTGATTTCGTATATTATCTCTCGAAACAGAAGAAAATGGAGAAAAATATCACTGATTTTGTTAATTTTCATTTGAAAAGGAAGAAAATAAAGAAAAATATAACTGATTCTGTTAATTTTTATTTGAAACAGAAGAACATACAGAGAAATATAGCTGATTTTGTTAATTTTCATTTGAAAAAGAAGAAAATAAAGAAAAAATATAGCTGATTTTGTTAATTTTCATTTGAAAAAGAAGAAAATAAAGAAAAATATAGCTGATTTTGTTAATTTTCATTTGAGAAAATATGTAATGAAAGAAGATGTCGCTGATTTTGTTATTTTTCATTTGAAAAAGATGAAAATAAAGAAAAATATAGCTGCTTTTGTTAATTTTCATTCTAGAAATAAGAATATAAACGAGAATGTACCCGATTTTGTTAATTTTCATTTCAAAAAGTAGAAAATAAAGAAAATTATAGCTGATTTTGTTAATTTTCATTTGAAAAAGAAGAAAAAAAAAATATAGCTGATTATGCTAATTTTCATTTGAAAAAGAAGAAAGTAAAGACAAATATAGCTGATTTTGTTAATTTTCATTTGAAAAATAAGAAAATAAAGAAAAATTTAGATGATTTTGTTAATTTTTATTTGAAACAGAAGAAAATACAGAGAAATATAGCTGATTTTGTTAATTTTCATTTGAAAAAGAAGAAAATAAAGAAAAAATATAGCTGATTTTGTTAATTTTCATTTGAAAAAGAAGAAAATAAAGAAAAATATAGCAGATTTTGTTAATTTTCATTTGAGAAAATATGTAATGAAGGAAGATGTCGCTGATTTTGTTATTTTTCATTTGAAAAAGATGAAAATAAAGAAAAATATAGCTGCTTTTGTTAATTTTCATTCTAGAAATAAGAATATAAATGAGAATGTACCCGATTTTGTTAATTTTCATTTCAAAAAGTAGAAAATAAAGAAAATTATAGCTGATTTTGTTAATTTTCATTTGAAAAAGAAGAAAAAAAATATAGCTGATTTTGTTAATTTTCATTTGAAAAATAAGAAAATAAAGAAAAATTTAGATGATTTTGTTAATTTTTATTTGAAAAAGAAAAAAATAAAGAAAAATATAGCTTATTTTCTTAATTTTCATTTGAAAAAGTAGAAAAAGAAAATATAGCTGATTTTGTTAATTTTCATTTGAAAATAAGAAAATAAACAAACATATAGTGGATTTTTTTAATTTTCATTTGAAAGTGTAGCTGATTTTGCTAGTTTTCTTTGAAAAAGAAGAAAATACAGAGAAATATAACTGATTTTGTTAATTTTAATTTGAAAAAGAAGAAAATAAACAAAAATATAGCTGATTTTGTTAATTTTCATTTGAAAAAAAAAATAAAGAAAAATATAGCTGATTTTGTAAATTTTCATTTGAAAAACTATATAATGAAGGTAAATGTAGCTGATTTTGTTAAATGTTCAATTCGAAAATAAGAAAATAAAGAAAAATATGACTGATTTTGTATATTATCTCTCGAAACGGAAGAAAATGGAGAAAAATATCACTGATTTTGTTAATTTTCATTTGAAAAGAACAAAATAAAGAAAAATATAACTGATTCTGTTAATTTTTATTTGAAACAGAAGAACATACAGAGAAATATAGCTGATTTTGTTAATTTTCATTTGAAAAAGAAGAAAATAAAGAAAAATATA
>JBBBDQ010003629.1:0-13131 GCA_037127315.1 Ascarosepion bandense | reverse complement strand
GGCTATCCAACGAATTTAAATATCGAAATTATTGTTTTATGTCTTTATATCTAAACTTATTTTATAAATGGAACTTTGTGTGTGTGTCCATTACCTATAGACTCTGAAACGGCTGAACCGATTTTCTTGAAAATTTACACAGTTGTACTATAAGCGTCTGCGAGTATTCTTAGCTAGGTTTTGTGTCGAGGTACCCCCCGATAAATATCGAAAATCGATAATCGAAAAAATCGGGTTATAGAAGGAATGGTCCGATTTTAATCAAATTTGATACACTCATAGACAAAGACATAAGAAACGATATTCAGAAGTTTCAAGGTTGCAGTTCTGACAATAGTGCAGAAAATCGATAATATATATATATAAAAGGTAAGATGTGTGTGTGTAAGAGTGTGTTTATCTGCCTGTATGTTTGTATTTTTTTCAGCCCTTTTATTTTTTTTTGCTTTGGGTTTGGTTCTAAGTAGGTATAATTGTAGTTCTTAGTCTCAGCCATGATACCATTTACTCAGAGGACTTAGCCTTCAAAATTCAGTTTACGACGAAAAAAAGCTTATTTGATATTGATACCAGGAAATAAAAATTTGACTTACATCCATTCATTTTTCTTTCAGTCTACGGTTTCGCTTTAACTGGAAAAAACTATTGCTTTTTAGCCTTTCGTGACAATGTCCAAAGAGTCTGAGCTCCAGGACCATGGATTAGTTTTAAAGCTTTCATTACACCCGAGCAACGCCGGGCTATATTGCTAGTATATATATACCTTTTATAAGTTTTTAGATATTCTACAAATCCATGGGTAACATATTTCGCAGCTAAGCAGCCGCTACCTAACAAAAATACCAAATATTCTACGTTATATATATATATATATATATATATATATGATTAATGCAGATAAGATTGTCAATTAACTTAGCAGGTTCATGAAGACTTTAAAGTTTTGTGAGGACACTGTTAAATACCCTTGGGAAAGTTAATAATCCACCTCTTCCCTCTAGTTCTGCGTTAAATAATAGGACAGATTGGGTTCTATAGCCTTGGCTGACAACCAGTCTACCACAGAAAGCAATGGCAACTTACTGCGGGATAATCTTCTGCCCAGTCCGTTATGGCTCTTTCAAGACATGATCGCCTAAGCGTGTATCACGTCTGGCACTTAACTAACTTACTGAATATAATAGTTGGAAACATAATGAAAACTTCTACTGGGCATAAAGTGGGGGATCATTTTATATTGTTATAAAGTAATAAACTTATCCCCCACTAATTATTACTTCATAATATAATACATCTCTTCCCCCTCTAGCTATGAGTCAAATAACAGGACAGATTGGGTTCTATAGCCTTGGCTAACAACCAGTCTACGCAGAAAGCAATGGCGACCTACTGCGGGATAATCTTTTTCACCATATGTCAGAAGTCATTACCCTCCCAACTTTCCACACTGTCAGACTCAAAATAATACACATATCATTGAAAATGATCATTCTTTTCCATTTTAGTACATATACATTTTCAAAGATTATTTTTATAAAGTTTTTTTTTTCTTTTTTTTTTTTTTAATCATATCACCCCAAGCAAGGCGATAACTCCACTGGGGGCTACGTAAGGGTAAAAAGAATGGAAAAGAGAAAACCAGAAACCGCATCCTAAACAGGAAACAAGGGATGAGCCTCTTCACCTGTTCAATAGATGTGGGTGGAGTGTGAACCGGGCGATAGTTTAGTCTATCTACTCCAATTAAATGAAATGGAAAATTATTCCTTCTCTTTCCAAATGGGTTTTCAGTATTTTTTAAAATTTGCTAAAATATAAAAAATCAAATTTGTATTATAGGGGAAAAAAAAAGGTACAATTAAAGAAAAAGCAGAAATTGTATGAACCTTCATAGAAACACAAAAAAGTGGGGGAGTGGAAATATTTATATTACATTTTACTTAAAAGTTTGTTTTAATATAAAAGCAAAGTTTATGAAAAACCTTTGTTAGGCTCATGTAAACATTTTATTTTAAAGAAAGAAGCTAAAGATATTTCCGAGTTGGAAGTATTAAAAAAAATAAATAGGCCATATATATTTTAGTAAATCATGTACAACATTTGAAATAGGGGATATTTTATTTTGCTATACTTTGACAATAGAAAATCTACAACAGGAAATACTGATAGAATTGGTAATATTTTCTTATTTTGGTATTTTTCTTTTAGTAAAGAAATTGGAGGCATTTCATAGTGACCATGAATAACTTTTTATCTGCCTTTGTCTAAGCCTCTTTAAATGATGTTTAGAAACAATTCTACAAACCATACTCTTTCAGAAACTAGAAGGAAGAAAATTATTTCTGTATGATATCAATTTTTTATGTCTGATATCTAGTAAGAAGAGCTTATCTGAATTCTTAGAGGTCACACCCAGTTCAATATGTCTTTTGAGTGACTATTTCAGCCACCCTCTCACTTATCAAGAGTACCACAAAGTGTTCTCATATTCGTTTTCTATGTCTACTCAATCCTAATTTCTAACATTTCCAAGAAATAACTGAAAATTTATATCTTCAACTACAACACATCTTTAAAAAAAAAAAACAAAGCAAAAGGTCAACTCTTTCTCTGTTAAATGTTACAAAATTTTAAACAAGACAGTTCTTCTATGTGCCCTGTCCCTTCAGGACGTAGACGATCATGGTTCTCCACGTCTCCCTATCCCTTGAGGCCCTTAGTATGTCTGCTCCTGTTACTACTGGCAACCCCCGTTCCGCCATCCACCTGATCAGGCCCTGCATATATGTTATCCGCTGCCTTCCCCTGTCTCTCTTTCCTTCTATCTGCCAATCAAGTTCTCCAGGCTCTCCTTCCTCACTGCGTGTCCCACGAACTTCAGTTGTCTCTTCCTGATGCTCAGTATTAATTTCCTTTTTGTTGCCATTCTTTCCAACACCTCATCGTTGCTTGCATGCTCAGTCCATGATATCCGCAGCATCCTTCTGTAGAACCTCATTTCCACTGCTTCCAGTTTTATCCACATTTTCGATGATATTGTCCAGCATTCACTGCCGTATTGAAGGACTGACATCACATAGCAATCCAGCACTCTTTTCTTTGTTTCTAGTGAGATTTTCCTGTGTGTTAGTACTTTACTCAGCTTCTGGAACGCGTCCTTTGCCATACCAATTCGCCTTCGGATCTCTGTGTCGCACGTTCCATCTCCTGTTAGAACACTTCCTAGGTATTTAACCTTTTCTAATAAAACTCCAAACAAATCATAACATGCAATACAATACTAAGTACTACTACTGGATAAGTATTTCAGCTAAGGTTAAGTACTCAAACCTGACATTTACTAGTAGTCAACTGATATAATCTTTTTAAATTGTCCAAGATTATTAGTTGGCTATTACTCTAAATTAAAATTTTAAAAATAAGGATATTTTTTAACATCTTATTTTGATGTTATATAACATTCTTTTCGTGTAATGGGAAGATATAGCCAGGGAGAAAGTAGCTCCTCTGGAACTAAGCATATACAACTTACTGATCCTTCAGTCAGTTAAATGCCATACATGATACACGCTTTGGGTGATCATGTCTTGAAAGAGACATGACTGACTGGGCAGAAGATTATCTCGCAGTAGGTTACCATTGCTTTCTGCGGTAGACTGGTTGCCAGCCAAGGCTATAAAACCCAATCTGTCGTATTATTTAACCTATAACTAGAGGGAAGAGATGAATTAATACCTTGATCTTAATATTGATCCTTAAGCAATCTTAAAAAACACACACAAGTTTATTTTATGTAACCGAAGTCTGTCAGTAATTTTTCTCAATCATATTTAAATATGAAAAAACATTTCAGTGAATAATTATTAATACTAGTGTACAAATGAAAGTATTTTTTAGAATTTTCTGAAATATGATTAAATGACACACGCACACAGACGCGCGCACGCACACACACACACACACACACACACACACACACACTCATTAAAAATATGAGCATACATAATGAAAAAAAATGCCCCAAAATTAATAAAATAAGTTTTATTGTTAAATTCTTTGTTGTTATTAAAAGAAGAGACCAGAGGATTTTTTTAATTATTGAATTACATCTTTTTAAAACCTTATGAATTTTGGTTAAAAATGTTTTGTTTTTTTTGTTTTTTGCATCAACTGGTGACCATAAATTAGTATGGAAATTTTAGCTAAAACACACTGATTTGGAAATTATTGCAAAAATCAGATAATTGTTAGATTTTTAATAAAACAATCACAATATAAAAATTAATTAAATTAATTTTGAAATAGTTTTGAGAAAATGTTGGTAATAAAATATTTTTTTTAATTTGTTAAACCCACCCACCACCAACTTAATTTTATAACATTTCAAGAAAATTGTTTTTGTAGTGCTTAATGCTCATGAAGTATGGGGGAGAGTGTCAAACAGGACCTCCAGTTACAGATAATCTGCCGTGAGCTTCAAAATAAAAAATGAAATAAAACTAAAACATTTAATTAGAAATGCTTTTAATTGCTTTAATGTATAAAATATATTATAGACACTATTTTCGGAAGAAAATCATTTTTGATGAAGAATGAATTTTTACAAGAGTTGCTTTTCATTTTTTAAATTTTATTTAAATGATTTATAAACTTTCTAACATTTAAAATGCTTTATTAATTTGTAAAAGTTAAGTGATATTTTATTGAATAAAATTATACTTACTAATTATAAACGGAATAAATAGGTTACTACAATTCAGTCACCCCCGCCAATATTTTAAAAAGAATTCTGAATTTATTATCATGCATATAAATTTATCAACCCCTGCAAATACAGATATTCAAATGCAAATCATCATAAAATAAGAATGGTAACTATAGTAAAATTAAGTGGTAATTTTTCTAAAATTCCCTCACTGCTACCTTGAAACTTCTGAATATCGTTTCTTATGTCTTTGCCTATGAGTGTATCAAATTTGATTAAAATCAAACCACTCCTTCTATAACCCGATGATTATCTATATTTATCGGAAGTACCTCAACACAAAACCTAGCTATGAACACTCGCAGACGCTTATAGTACAACTGTGTAAATTTTCAAGAAAATCGGTTCAGCCGTTTCAGAGTCTATAGGTAGCACACACACACACACACACACAGACACACACAGACAAAGTTCCATTTATTAATAAGTTTAGATAGATATCAATCTGAGTAACCTTTTGGAAATTCCAAACTGAATCCTTTAATAAATTTATGGGACAATAGCCTTGTGAATTAAAGCATTCATTCATGAACTTGGTGACATAGTAATTGTGATTTCAATCCCGGGGCTGGGTAGTGTATATTGGACTCCATGAAAACAGGATGAGCAATAACTGAGCAGTACTAAAAATAAGACCTAGTCAAGATATCCCTAGACATAAGGGGTGTAATAAGGACAGTCTACCCCATAAATTAAATAAAGGGTTCACTTTGAAATTTCTTGTAGGTTACCCAAATCTATATAAACCTGATGAAGGCTAGAGGGTAAAAAGGGCAAAACATCATGATAAAAACAACAATGATGAAGACAATAATCCAAATGTAAATAGTGTAAATAATGATAACTTCTCATCCCAGAAAAGACAAGTCATTTTACAATGAATCAATAAAACTAATATCCTCATTTAAGTTATTTCTATAAAAACACTAAACATTGGATTCTTCATCCTTCAAATGTTTACTGAATCCAGTAATTAACACTGTTCAGTGACTTCACTGACCATTTTGAAGGGTATTATGTTTTTGATGTTATTTTTTCATGTTTTAAGTGTAATGTAATTTATTTTGTGATTTTAAAAAGAAACATTCTTTAAAAACTATCACATGAGATAAAGTGTGTGTGTGTGTGTGTGTGTGTGTGTGTGTGTGTGTGTGTGTGTGTGTGTGTGCAGAAATAATAAAAGCAAAAGGAAAACTTATTTTAGCCCAATGTATTCTGAGAAACAGTTATTGTTATGGACATTGTTCGGTTCTGATCCATAATAGTTTGGGATGTGGTTGTCATTATTTTGATGTAGTTTAGATTGGACAGCATTGTATTTTGGATAGTAAATGTTATGGAGTTAGTAGGCAGTATTATGGAGTTAGTAGGCAGTATTATGTATCTGTTTTTATTTATCGTTGTTGTTATCTTTTTGGTGGTCCTATATTCTGTGCGCCTTTCTTTTAGCACTGTGGATGAAATAAAGAGGATATTGGAGGTCTTTGAAAATGTTTTCTATGTATATTTCTCCCTTTGGGTAAAATATTAGGGGTCTTCGAATCCTTGGTGCTCTCAAATAGAATTCTATAATTATTTCTGATTTGATCTTGTTACACTGGTGGGAAGGATATCAATCGACCGGAGGTCATTTTTGTTTAGGTAGCTGTTCTGGTAAACCTCAAACTGAAGGGTTGATTCATTTCTCTGCAGCAAAGATATAGAGGAAGGGTAAAGTGTGGTTAGAATCCAAAAGTAAAGTCTATTGCAATGGATTCAAGATTATTTAGTTTGCTCATTTTAGATGATCTTGTTAACATTCTTAAATTTTGTAAAACCAATAAGATATTCTAGTTCTTGTATATAAATACTTGTTGCTAAAATAAAATCTTTGCATTTGCTTTGATAGAAAATAATACATAATCAGGCTAAGGTTTTGCTTTTTCCTTTGTTCTGTTATTATTTTACAGATCCTTTTACATATCTGAAATATTATATATATTTCTGTAAATATTATATGTATTTGAAATATATATATATATACTGAATATTATATATATATATATATATATATATATATACTTAATGATCTGTGAGTGTCAGATTTTCCAGGCCTCTTTTCCTCACTTGTGTTTCCCAGAAATTTCAACTTTTTCTTATCCTACGTATAATTGTCCTATTTGTTCTCATCTATTTAGACTTCCTCATCGCTCTGGCCATCTTATTCTTCTGAAGAACCTCATCGCCTATTACCTCAGGGCTCTCTTCTTCATCTGTGAGAAAATCGTGCAGCATTCGTGGCAATATAGGAGAAAATGTATTACATAGAAGTTCAGCACTCTTTTCTAGTTAAATGTTCTTATTTTTTAATATTTTCCTTAGTTTCATGAAGACATCTTTCACTATTCCAGTGTACCTTCATATTTCTTTATTGTATTACCCATCATCCATTTTCTGATGTCACTCACAACCACCAATTTTCAGCATTTGATTCATAAAAGTAATTCTCTGGATTTTTTTTTTTTTTTGTCAATTCATATAATTTTTTTTTTCAAATAACAACTGATTGCTATTTGAAAACAGGAACTACAAGGAAACTTATATTTTCAATCAGGAGACAGCTGAAATGTTTAATGAAGAAAGCAGGCCTAGAGAATTTAATACTGACAGGACATGCTGAAAACGACAGGAACAATATTTTCATGGCTTCTGCTCTGACGAATTTGGGTTACTGGTGCCCCCTCCACAAGAATTTACTCAGGCAACCAGACTGGCAACTTTTACAGTTCGATCAACCAAATGCAGGCAACAATTCTATTCCACCAGATTCTTTTCTCGCGTTTCTCGCCTGTGGAACTCCCTTCCATATACTTGCTTTCCTGACGGATATAACCTCCAGGAATTTAAATGCAAAGTCAATTCCCATCTCTTATCCGCTTAAGCCCAGCCTTTCTACATCACCCCATATATCTTGTTCTTTTCCTTTCTCTCTACCTTCACAACTGTCTTCACTCCTGTGTTCATATCCTTCTCTTGCCTTTTCTCTTTCACTCCTTGTAGCTTTTCCGTCTTTGTCTTCACTCTCCTCCTGCCTAATACTTCAACTGTCTTATATAACCCCCAGCACATCAGTGGTGTTAACGCCTTGCTTGGGGTGAAATGATTAAATAAAAAGTAAAAAAAAAAAAACCGGGTGAAAATAGCAAATAACCTCCTGAACAGATTTCATCTCGTCTCGTTCAGAAGAAAACTGAAAAAACAGGAACAGGGAGGGATGGGAAGGTACTTTCTATGGTAGACTGGTTGCCAACCAAGGCTCTAGAACTCAATCTGTCCTGTTATTAAAAAGATACTTAGAGGAACAGAAAATAGGAAGTTGTGGAGAAGCATGATAATACACAACCTAAACGGATTTAACACTAAAAAAAAAAAAAAAAAAAATAAGTCTTGCAGAGACAAAATATAGATGTAAAAAAAGTTGCATTATGCTAATCTTTCAAGAGTTCTACTAGCCTTGAAAATCAGCAGACGTATTCTTGGCATTTTTTGGGTGGGGGTGTCTGTTACTGAAAAACCAGGCATATTACTTTTTATGTTTCTTTTGTTGGTTTGGGTTTTTTTTTGTTTTTTTTTTGCCAACAAAGAGAACATGCATTTATTTTATTAAGAAATCTTAAAATAAAATGTCTATTAATTTGTATCTTAAATTATTTCCACTTGCGATGTTGACTTGTGTTTGTAGTGCGGCTATGATTAGTGGCTAATATTGACAACAGTTTTTTTCATTAAGTGGAAATTGATATGTTTGCTTTCAGTCTGCTTTCAAAATAAATCTACCCACACCACATTGATTGAATGAATGAGAGGAAATCGTCAGAGAAAAAGAAAGGGAATAGTAAAAACTACGGAATTTACGGTGAGCAATCTATTGAACGTCTTCCATAGATAAGCTAAGATACCCATGTTTTTCCCTCTGTTTAAGTGCGCGTCTTTGTTCAGCTGATGTCAGTCTGACTTCCCTTGGAGATGAGGAGAGACTATCTTTTTGTGGGTCAGCTATTTGATATTTAGGTCAAGGCTTGGGTAAAGGTATAACAGACTAAAAAGTTTTAATATTTGGCCGGTCGTTTTCATCTGAAGTTGTTTGAAATGGTATAAGTGATTTTTCCACTATTTATTCTTTTGATTTTCTGGTCTACACACACAATTAGGTACCTCCACTAAATCGCTGAAAAACAGCATAATGGCATAGTATGAATTAAAAAAAGCCCCAAACTTAATAAAAAAGAACTTTTTCCATCAAAATGTGTAAGAGGAAAGATCAAAGTATTTTTAATTATTTTTTAAAAATTTTAATCACTTCTTAATACGTTTGAAATTTTGTTAAAAATATTATGATTTTATCGAGTAATCAAATCGTTTCGAGAGTTTACAATGGAAAACGTAATAACTCAGTTTTTTTTTCCGATAACAAACACATTAATTTGGAAAATTTTGCAAAAATCAAATAATTGTCAGATTTTAATGAAACTTTCAGAAGGTATTAACAAATGATTGAAATTATTTTTTAAATTATTATTTTTAAAACATCTTGGTAAAAATATTATTTATGATTTTTTTACATCTGTTACCTCACTCCACGTAAATTCATGAAATTTTAAGAAATTAAATTTTGTTGCGAAAATTTGGTTTTATTAGTTGAAACGCAGGACATTGGCGAATGTAAATCATCTATTATTTTTTTAAAAATTTTGCCTGTTTCCGAAAATCAACTTCCAATATAGTAAAATAAAAAATGCACTATAACTATAACATTTAAGCTTTTAATTGCTTGAATAAATTATATAGATTAAGGACATTAGTACCAAGAATAAAAGAATTTTTCGTTTACTAATGAAATTTTAAAAGAATTGTTTTCCTTTTCTATTTTTTTTTATTTTATTTTTAATTATAATAACTTATAAAGTTCCAAAAATATTTTTAAAATACTTCAAAGATTTCTTGGAATTAATTTATAAAACTATTAAGCGAAGATTGTATTTACTAATCAAAAATTAAAAAGTTTAATAAAAATCCTTGTGCCTCCCTATTTTTAAAATAATAAATTTTGTGTGTGTGTATTTGAAGTATTTTTTGTACAGTAATTTCTATGTGTAAATCAAAAGCTCGTGTGTTTCAGAGATTCTTCCCCTTAGAGGGAAAAACATTTATACAATTATGTCACTTGTGATCGCCATACACTTATCTTATTTCTCATCCATCAACTTATTAACACATTTGAAATATGGAGGACAGGTCAAAAAGTTCAACTCTGTGATTAAGAAATAGTTTTATTCTAAATTTCATGCTATAAATGAGTAATACTTGTAAATCAGATTAATTTAACATTACATTTGCTAATTTTCTAAAAAAAATACTGTCACAGATGTATATTTTATTTTTGCAATATTTTTAAAACCGAGAATTAACTTTTGTTTACAAAATGAGTCGATTGTTCAGAAATGTCAGAAAATTTGAAAAGTTAAAAAAAAATTGAAAAATTTCAGATTCCAATGAATATAATTCCTGTTTGAAATACACCAGAGAATTTTGCTTTCTGGAAATAGTAAAGTTAATCATTTAGCTTTCAATTAAAAATGTTTAAAGAAAACTTTTTTATCTTTAAAAATTCATTTTAAAAGTGACTTATTGAAAATGAGTGGAGGTACCTCCACAAAATAGAGATGGAGGAAAGATTAAATTAAAATATATAGTGAAATTATGTCTCTGTAGTTTTTATTGTTTCTTCAGGGGACCATCCAGCAGGCATTACATCTCCTTCAGAAGTAGGACTGGGGTCCCTAAAAAAAGAGGAAGTGCCAAGGAGAGTTGAGCAGTTTTTCCATAGTATTGTTGGTACAGGTTAAAAATATTTTAAATCTTGACCTTGTGTCACATTCAGTGACAACGTAGGCGCACTAAAAATACTTTTTGTTCAGCAAATTTGCGAACAAAAAAGAAACTTATTTAATTGAAATTCATCTTAAAACAAACATATCTCAAATGCGCTTTTCCCTATTTGTTTAATAATCATTTTACCCCAAGGAAAGTAAGACTGCGACTGGTGTGCAGGGGGTTACAATGAGAGAAAATGCATGGTACAGGGGATGCTGAAGAAAGGCTAAGTTTTGGATGAGATCTAAGGAAATAGATGATGGCAATTGACATTGCGTTTAAACTTTTGTTGATTATAATTATCAGGGCAGCAAGTATATGGAAGAGAGTTTTACTTACAGGCGAGAAGGGCGAGAAAAGAAACTGGTAGAGTAGAAGTGGTGGTTACATTTGACTATTTTGACATTAAAAGGGTGGAACCTAGATGCCAATCTAGGAGCACGAGTAAATTCATGTTGTCGGGGCACCAGGGAAAGACGCTTGTAAAAGCAGAAGCTGCAAAAATATTTGGAGAAAAGACAGGGAAGCCACATCCCATTGGTGAGAAAGTGACTGATTTTGAGTTACTAAGTCAGGATCAGTTACGTTGCAGATCCTTCTTTGGATTTTGTTGAAAGACACCCCCACCTCCCGGGGGGTGGTGGCTTAGCATGAATAGCAGGAGCACCCAACCGGATATGGCAACAATATTCAATGATTGGACAAAAAATTCATTTTGGCTTTCTTACAGAATCCAAAACAAAAAAGCCCCTTTATCACATGACTTCTCAAAAGTTAAAAAAAAAGCCCCTTTATCACATGACTTCTCAAAAGTTAAAAAAAAAAGCCCCTTTATCACATGACTTCTCAAAAGTTAAAAAAAAAAGCCCCTTTATCACATGACTTCTCAAAAGTTAAAAAAAAGCCCCTTTATCACATGACTTCTCAAAAGTTAAAAAAAAAGCCCCTTTATCACATGACTTCTCAAAAGTTAAAAAAAAAAAAAACCGAAATGAAAAACTGAAATTTGTTATCGGGATTTGTTTTCATATGTTACTATCCTTGAAGAATCCAAATTACAAATTACATTTCATTTTTTATTTTATTTATTTATTTATTGCACTGTAAGCAATCAGGTGCATATTTATTTTGGCTTCCACAGGTTTGAGCAATTTACAATGAATTTAGACAGCCAACTGCCCCACCCCTTATTAATTTTTGTAAAATTTAATAAAAATATTTCTATATATAAAAATATTTAATGTATTTGTTTGAAAATTATTTTTAATAAATTTTCATACCGGACTGAATATTTGCATATATTCAAATGCAATGTAATGTGTTATGACCAGCTTTAAACGTGATTTTATTAAGTGTGGGTTGTTTGGATTTAATGTAGATGGCCTCCAATATCTGAAGGTTCTTTTTAAAGTGTGTATTATAACCTCTCTGAAGATGGCTCATGTGAGCCGAAAGCTTAGAACCAAATTAATAGAAAACTATCCAAATTTTGGAGAATTTTTGTCTTCATTTTCAACTGAAATTAAAGCCAAAATACGATGTTTAAGCGGCTCATGATTAAGCATAATAGACTTTCATTGTCTCTTATATTTAACAATATATATATATGACTGATATATGTATGTATATAAATGGATTAAAAACTTAATTGGGCGATTAAAGTATATTGCATTACTGGAAAGGCATGGAAAGGAAATCTGATTCCTTTTACAACCGAAAAATATGCCATTGAAGATTCACAAGTCACTTAGAATGACCTACAATGACATTATTGAAGTCTTGGCTTTTATCAGTGTAAACATTCGTTAAAACGCTTCCAGAGTGGAGTCAAAATGTCTCTGATGCACAGACTTTTAGAAACTCATTTGAAAAAATATTATCCTATATTTCCTCCCTTGCTTACGAAAAGTAAAAATGAACATTAGAAGAAAAGAAAAAAAAACACATACTTCTTTCAACCATACAAAACATTATTGCAACTCAACACATACACACACATACACACACACACACACACACACACACAAAGTGTGTGTGTTCGTGTGTATATATTTTTGATATGTATAGAGTGAATGAAAATTCTGTTAACATTTATAATTTTTTGTTACAGGTTTACCTTACGCATGACTGACTGACATTGGAGCACAGAAGGGTGGTTGCAAACTTGATGGAAGCATTTGGATTGGCAACGAGAATTTGCTGAATGATTTTCAGATTATCACCCACCAATTTATCGCATCTATGACAGGTTTGTATCCACTGGATCAGTAAAAGACAACTCTCAAGGAAATGAAAGGCAATCCAGAACAGGCAGACGTAACTTGAACATTGCTACCATGCAACAGGCTTTACTACTGAGTTCATCTAAATTGACGTTGCAGTCTGAAAACAGGGATTCCACAGAGAACAGTATGCCGAATTCTATCCAAAGACTTTGGCATGCAACCACATAA
>JBBBDQ010003596.1:0-25197 GCA_037127315.1 Ascarosepion bandense | reverse complement strand
GTTCCCCCTCCCATTTTTCGGCCTTGTGCCATAATCTTTTTGTAAAATAAAAGATAAATAAAACTAGTCATTTCCTCCCAATCTTGTGTTGTGTGGTAAATGGCAGAGGATCAAAGTGTAGTATCTGTTCCATAGTGATACTTACTATTGCTTTGTTTCCTGGACAATTGTGTTCCAGCCTAAGTTTATTGCTCAGGCCCGCGCAAAAGTAGCGGTAAAACGCGAAACGCCGGAAGACAAGCGTCCGTGGTTCGGCCTCTTGGGAGGCATGGCCTCGGAAGGGCCTGGGGAAGTAGTTCCTCCCACCACGGCCTCGGTGGGAGGAAAGGAGGGGGATTGGGCATTACCGCCGCGGATTAATCCCCCTTCAGTTCCAGCAGCTGGGCTACCAGCATCAGTAACTGTGCTACCAGGACCGGGATCACCTAAACCCTCGACCTCTGGATGGACAGGGGGAAAGATGATAATGAAGGGAGAAGAGTTCTATGACGAAATGAAGGTCAAGTACGCTCAGTACATTAAAGGAACTGAGCTGGTCTCTGTTCCGGAAGAACTAGCTAAAATAGAAGTGCGTATTATTACGCTGATAACTAAAGACATCAAGTCTCATAAGATGGTAGGAATAACTAGAGACGCATTTGAGGAGGCAATTGCAACTCTGAAGTTGAATGCTAGGGCCGTGGCGAGGAAGAGCAATGCCATGTGGGACGTCCTGCTGGCTTCAGCAGAGGAAGCCAAAAGATTAATTGGAGTTGTCCTGGAGACTAAAACGCTACAACTCCACACTGAATATATGGGGACCAGGAAGATCAAGGTTACCCTGCATGGCGTCCCCATGGACATTGCAGAGGACCACATAGGTGCCTTTTTCGCCAATTATGGAAAGGTGGCCTGTGTTTCCTCGCTGCGGTCCAAGGCCGGAATTTTAACAGGCGACATGACCCTGCAGTTGACCATTTCGAAGGAAAATATCGAAAAAATTCCTAACATCCTCACCTGCAGGGGTCGCGTGATATTTATTATTGCAGAGGGCAGGAAGCCGTGCTGTTGGGTCTGCAGGGCGGCAGAACATGTGGCAAGACCTGCCCCACCAAGAATCCACCCCAAAGGCCCAACCAGCCAAGCAACTACCGCAGGAGCAAGCAAAAGCAAAGACGGCATGTCCACCAGCACCGGCTCCAGCTGCCAACAAGGACGGCGAGTGGCAGGTGGTAGGCAAGGAAGAAGAATAAGACACCATCCCCGGCGAAGAGGTGCCGCCACCTGCCAAAACGCCGGCTAAGATGAAGGAGACCCCGGTGAAGGAGACCCCGGTGAAGGGTCTCCAGTCCAACCGGAAAGGGTTCCCCAAAAGGAAAGAGCCCCGCTAGTATGGAGATGGAGGTGGAAAGGGCAGCGTCTCTCAAACGTGGGAGAGACGAGAGCGGAGGAAGAACACGACAGCCTAAGTCGCGGCGGAAAAGCAGGAGCAGAGAGAGAAAGGTGCACAAGGAGAAATGCTCGTCGCTACCGGTGTCCCCCGTAAGACGGACTTATGCGGACAGGCAAGCCTTCCCCGCTTCCCCGCTTAAGCTTCCCCAGTCCCCAGTTTTTAAACTGACCCCCCTGTAGCTAAATCTAGCGCATCAACTCCCACTCCCTCCCCTTCTCCTACTCCCACTCCCTCAAGGGCTAGGAAAAAAAATGCCCTCCCTCACGTGGGGACGCCCTGATGAAAGTACAGGACAACATTTCAGAGGAGTGGTCTTCGCAGCGACGAATACTGAAGCCTCTTTTAAAATTGACCTCTGTGAAGGGTCTCTCTACGGAAGACCTTGAGGAACTTGCCCAGGCCCCAGGTGTCATCACCCTGGTTAGGAATACCGGGGGGAACCTGCGGGTCTGGGACCACATCGCAGAGGTCCAGAAGCAGTATCCAAAACTTAACATGGTCAAAGAACAGTCACCTGAATTGAGGAAAATGGCTAAAAATTGTTCGGGGAGGTTCCCGTATTACTCCACCCCTGCTTATATAGGGTGGTAAAACTTATTTATCCAACGGACGTCGGCGGTATTGTCCTAGACGGACGAATTACGTCCGATATAGGTACAGGGTCCCTAGGACAGTCCGTCGAGGTCCCATCCGCAGAGATTTTTTCCCCGTATGTGATTAGAGCCGTTGTTGCATGTTTTTCTTGTTCTCTTTTTCAGGCCTAAGAAATGTCTATCAAGATAGCCAGTTTGAATGCGTATGGCCTGAGGATCGGGGTAAGGCGGCTCGCCTGCTTCGTGACCTCTTGTCGTACGGCGTGGATGTAGCCGCGATCCAAGAGACTCACTTTGTTTGCGAGAGTCGACTCGTGTGTGCTGGATGACGACTTTGTCGTTTATTCAGCATATGGGAGCCGGCGGGCCAAAGAGGTGTTCTTTGCTGGTTAAGCGTACCCTGGACGCGAGGGTTGACCTTGTCCATGTCGGTGCCGAGGGCCGGCTGATCGTGGCCGATATTGCAGTGAAAGCAAGTCGTTCCGGCTGATTGCGGTTTATACCCAATGTTCAAGGTGAGCGTGTCTCTTTCTTTCGGCTGTTGGAGCCCTTCATGGTGCATTCAACACGGCTAATCTTAGTTGGGGACTGGAATGCCATCCTAACCCCCAAATGGGATAGAGGAGGGGCGCTGAGTGGAGTGGTGATCGTAGCCTGGTCAATCCTGGTCGGCGATTTTGGTCTCGTCGACAGATACCGGGTCGATCATCCGGAAGGGCATGTGGACGTGGACGCGTAGTTGGCCTTCTACCCGGGTATCTGCGTACCTGGATAGGATGTTAGTGAGAGAAGCCGACATAGACTTCTTAGAATGTCCAACGTTCCACTGGTTAGGCTACACGGACCACAAACTCGTTTGTGCCCGTGTGGTGTTAGATTTTAGGCCTAGGTTGGCTGGTTATTGGAAGTGCAATCAGTCCCTTGCTGGACAGGCGGGACTTTCGTGACCAGCTGACAAAACTAGTTCAGCGGGCGTTAATTGGGCGAGTCATTGGGAGTAAGTGGTGGGTTAGTCTTAAGGACTCCATTAGGTCCTTTCGCCACCAAATATAGCCAACGGCTCAACCTAGATAAGGCTGCGGAGGCAAAGACACTTAGAGCTTATTTCGCCCGGGCGGAGGCTGGTGGGGATTCCCTAGAGATAGCCTTAGCCAGGAGGCCCTGGAGCGCTCGACTAGCGGGCGCTACATGGGTCAGGTAATTAGGGCTAAGTTAAGCAAGATGTCTTCCGAAGCTGTGAAAATGGGCGCGGAACTGCGCAAGGAAGAAATTCGCCGAGCCGGCGACCGGTACATTCGAGAGGTACGCGACCCGGAGGGACATCTCCTTAGGTCGACCGACGACATGTGCGAGGCGTTCCGGCAGCATTTCGAACACCGATTTACCAAGGAGCCTGGTCTCCGTGACGAGGAGTTTCGCAGCTATTTGGCTGACTTTCCCCGGCTTTTGCCGGCTGAAGCGGCTAGCTGCGAAGGGGAGATTACGGAGGACGAAATCTACGTGGCTTTGAAGAAGGTCGGCAGTGGCAAGTCGCCAGGTTTGGATGGTTTGCCCTATGAATTGTACTTGAGGATGTCGCACCTTTTTGTCCCGCTCTTGGCTGTCGTGTTCAACCACTGGTTTCGGCAGGGGTCCATCCCCGGTCGGATCACCAGGGGCGTGATCACGCTGTTGAGAAAAGGCAAGAAGGTTGGGAGGGAACTAGACGATTACAGGCCCATAACTCTGCTAAACACAGAGTTAAAGATTTTGGCCAAGATCCTGACGAATCGCTTGCAGCTAGTTGCCGAGTCTCTGTTGGAACCGGATCAGACTTGTTCTGTGAAGGGGAGAACAATTCAGAGCAACCTGCACTTGATTCGCACGATCATAGAGGGTGTAGAAGACGACGATGAGGCCGCGCTGATCAATTTGGATCAGTCCAAGGCATTTGATAGGATTGACCATGGCTACCTGGCTGCTGTCCTGCAGGCCGCCGGATTCAAACCCGACTTCAGCCGCTGGATTAGCCTTCTGTATCGCTCACCCGGGCTGTGGTACAGGTGAACGGGAAGCTGTCGGGCGCTTTCGCGCTGTCTAGGTCGGTCCGACAGGGTTGTCCACTGTCTTCTCTCCTTTATGTCTTGGCGTTGGAGCCCCTCCTTCGCCAGCTGAGGAACGAGACTGGCAGTCCGGTCCTGCGTGGAATTGAAGTCCTGGCGGGCTCGAGCCAGGGTTTCCGCGTACGCCGATGACGTAACGACGCTTTGTGTCCTCCCGCAGGGACAGAGGCGGTACCGGGCGCGCTTGTACGGTACGAAAGGTGACGGGGCAGAATTAACTGCGACAAGTCATCCGGCTTGCGGTTAGGCGCCTGGAAGGGTGTTCCCTCCCGGGGCCTTCAGCTGGACGGACGGGCCGGTCAAGCTCCTCGGGTTGGTTCGGTCCGGACTTACAGCTGGAGAAAAACTGGTCAGAAGTACTGGCAAAGGTCGGCGCGTCGGTCAAGATTTGGCGTCGACGATTCTCCTCGTGAAGGGCTTGGCGGAGGTGTGTAGCACATACCTCTTTCCCGCGATCCTTTACCGGCTGCTTCGTGCCCTTTGCCCGACGATCGCCCAGGCGCTCGAGCGTTTGCTATTCTCCTGTCTTTACGGAGAGGACGCAAACACATGGTCGACAAGGGAGTCTGTTGCCTCCGTCCGTGTCCAAGGGGTCTGGGATGCCACACTTGAGAGGCCACGTGTAGCTAGTTGGCATTCCTCAGGCGCGCGTTGGAAGGAAGGTCGATTGCTTTGAGGGTAGTGAGGGACATGTTCCCATGCCTTACCATCACCCCCCGACCCTATGACGACCGTCGGGCCTTGGTTGCGTTCGAAATTCACTAACGAATGTCTGGCGGCTTTACGAGCCATTCCACGGTCCAGTGACCTTTCACAGCCTAGGAAAATCTTCTATCGAGGACTAGTGGAGGGCGCCGTGAAGGATAAGCTATGGAAGTAAGCTCGGCATGTCGAGAGTGGAGTACCGCTCTCATTGGTCTTGGGCGCCAGGTGCGGACTGGCTCAGCAACTCTGAGTTTTCTCTGACCTGGCGATTGGCTCGGAATGGTTTGTCTCTCAATGACAAGCGTTTCGCAATGGGCCTGGCGGATTTGCAGATTGTGAACGTTGCAACCTTGGAATTAAAGGAGACGTCTGCACGCACGCCTTCTTCCATTGTTCTTGCGTTCGCCCGTTGTGGGCGCGTGTCGGCGAGTTGATTGCTCGTATCGCGCCGCGGGAAGCTCGTGCTCATTGATCGCGCATACGGCATGGACAATGTGTTGCCCCCGTACTCTGGAGTGAAGCGGATGATCATTTCTGACGCTGCTAGCCTCGGCTAGAATGGTGATATGGACGACGCGACTGGAGGAAGTCTTGCGGGGCGGTCGTCTTTCGGATCGGGATCTAATCCGATATTTTGAGCACCAGCTCAAAATGAGGTGGAACTGAACGAAGCAACTGCACCCGACAGACTTTTGCGAAGGTGGATACATGCAGCGAGCCTGGTTCGTGTGACCGGGGCTAGCCTTGATTTTCTTTTTTAGATCTGCTAATCACATCGGGGGGGATTCCTTTAGGAGACCCTTCCCGTGGTTAAAATGAATATTCTTTTGTGTACCTAGTTAATGTGAGTGTATAGGTTGTCCTAGCCTGTTCGGCTCCCAACGCTTTTGTTATGATCCAGTTCGAGATCCCCCCTTTGTCCTTTGTTATTTTGTCCCGTTTTATTCTCGGCTGGGTCAGCCTTATATATTCTCCAGTCCAATTTATTTTGTACCTTACTTCTCCCATCCCCTTAGAAAGAGAGCTACTTGATTTTGTCTTTTAAGGCAGAATACAGTGGCCTCTTTAATTATGAGGGTGTGTTTGGGTCTTACTAACACTCTGTATATGATGTTCATTTGAAATTGTTTTTATTTTGGGGATTTTTTGTTTCTTCATACCCCCTTCCCATCATGTCATTTCATGCACAAATTTTTAAATCTATTTTTGTATTATATTTGTAAATAGTCACCAATTTTTATGTACATTTGGGGCGTTTTGTAGGTCCCTGGTATGGTTTTTGCGGTATTTTGGTGTACGATATGTATGAGTGTTGATGGACAAATTCTTATGGTGATTGAGAAAATTGTAACGCATGTATGGGTCGTGAATCCGATTAGCTAGGTATAAGATAGAGTACTGAAGACCACCCCAAGTTTTGTTCCCCCTCCCATTTTTCGGCCTTGTGCCACAATTCTTTGTAATAAAAGAATAAATAAAACTAGCCATTTCCTCCCAATCTTGTGTTGTGTGGTAAATGGCAGAGGATCAAAGTGTAGTATTCGTTCCATAGTGATACTTACTATTGCTTTGTTTCCTGGACAATTGTGTTCCAGCCTAAGTTCATTGCTCAGGCCCGCGCAAAAGTAGCGGTAAAAACGCGAAACGCCGGAAGACAAGCGTCCGTGGTTCGGCCTCTTGGGAGCGGCCTCGGAAGGGCCTGGGGAGTAGTTCCTCCCACCACGGCCTCGGTGGGAGGAGGAGGGGGATTGGGCATTACCGCTGGCGGATTAATCCCCTTCAGTTCCAGCAGCTGGCTTACCAGCATCAGTAACTGTGGGCACAGGACCGGGATCACCCAAACCCTCGACCTTCTGGATGGACAGGAGGGGGGAAAGATGATAATGAAGGAGAAGAGTTCTATGACGAAATGAAGGTCAAGTACGCTCAGTACATTAAAGGAACTGAGCTGGTCTCTGTTCCGGAAGAACCAGCGTAGTGCGTATTATTACGCTGATAACTAAAGACATCAAGTCTCATAAGATGGTAGGAATAACTAGAGACGCATTTGAGGAGGCAATTGCAACTTGCCAATGTTAGGCCGTGGCGAGGAAGAGCAATGCCATGTGGACGTCCTGCTGGCTTCAGCAGAGGAAGAAGATTAATTGTTGTCCTGCATTGCAAACGCTACAACTCCACACTGAATATATGGGGACCAGGAAGATCAAGGTTACCCTGCATGGCGTCCCCATGGACATTGCAGAGGACCACATAGGTGCCTTTTTCGCCACTCATGGAAAGGTGGCCTGTGTTTCCTCGCTGCGGTCCAAGGCCGGAATTTTAACAGGCGGGACATGACCCTGCAGTTGACCATTTCGAAGGAAAAGGGTCGGCAAAATTCCTACCTGCAGGGGTCGCGTGATATTTATTATTGTAGAGGGCAGGAAGCCGTGCTGTTGGGTTCGGTGGGGCGGCGGAACATGTAGCAAAGACCTGCCCCACCAAGAATCCTGCCCCAGTCTAACCAGCTACAACTATCGCAGGAGGTACAAAGCAAAGACGGCATCACCAGCACCGGCTCCAGCCGCTGCCAACAAGGACAGTGCGAGTGGCAGGTAGGCAGGAAGAAGCACAAGACACCATCCCCGGCGAAGGTGCCGCCACCTGCCAAAACGCCGGCTAAGATGAAGGGAGACCCCGGCATGAGACCCGGTGGTGTCTCAGTCCAACCGAAAGGGGTTCCCAAAAGGAAAAGAGCCCTCTGCCCAGTATGGAGATGGAGGTGGAGCGGGCAGCGTCTCTCAAACGTGGGAGAGACGAGGAAGCGGAGGAAGAACACGACAGCCCTAAGTCGCGGCGGGAAAAGCAGGAGCAGAGAGAAAGGTGCACAAGGAGAAATGCTCGTCGCTACCGGGTGTCCCCCCGTAAGACGGATTCTATGCGGACAAGGCAAGAAGCCTTCCCGCTTCCCCGCTTAAAGCTTCCCAGTCCCCAGTTTTTAAACTGACCCCCCTGGCTAAATCTAGCGCATCAACTCCCACCTCTCCCTTCTCCTACTCCCACTCCCTCTAGGGCTAAGAAAAAATGCCCTCCCTCGCGGGGACGCCCCGATGAAAGTACAGGACAACATTTCAGAGGAGTGGTCTTCGCAGCGACGAAGGCTACTGAAGCCTCTTAAAATTGACCTCTGTGAAGGGTCTCACGGAAGACCTGAGGAACTTGCCCAGGCCCCGGGTGTCATCACCCTGGTAAGAAATACCGGGGGAACCTGCGGGTCTGGGACCCATCGCAGTATACGTCCAGAAGCAGCATCCAAAACTTAACATGGCAGTCACCTGAATTGGAGGAAAATGGCTTAAAAATTGTTCGGGGAGGTTCCCATTACTCCACCCCTGCTTATAGTGTAAAACTCATTTATCCAACGGACGTCGGCGGTATTGTCCTAGACGGACGGATTGGCGTCTGATATAGGTACAGGGTCCCTAGGACAGTCCGTCGGGGTCCCATCCACTACAGAGATTTTTTCCCCCGTATGTGATTAGAGCCGTTGTTGCATGTTTTTCTTGTTTCTCTTTTCAGATCTAAGAAATGTCTATTAAGATAGCCAGTTTGAATGCGTATGGCCTGAGGGATCGGGGCAAGACGGCTCGCCTGCTTCGTGACCTCTTGTCGTACGGCGTGGATGTGGCCGCGATCCAAGAGACTCACTTTGTTTGCGAAGTCGACTCGTGTGTGCTGGATGACGACTTTGTCGTTTATTCAGCATATGGGAGCCGGCGGGCCAGAGGTGTTTCTTTGCTGGTTAAGCGTACCCTGGACGCGAGGGTTGACCTTGTCCATGTCGGTGCCGAGGGCCGGCTGATCGTGGCCGATATTGCAGTGAAAAGCAAGTCGTTCCGGCTGATTGCGGTTTATGCGCCCAATGTTCAAGGTGAGCGTGTCTCTTTCTTTCGGCTGTTGGAGCCCTTCATGGTGCATTCAACACGGCTAATCTTAGTTGGGGACTGGAATGCCATCCTAACCCCCAAATGGGATAGAGGGAGGGGCGCTAGCGGGTGGAGTGGTGATCGTAGCCTGGTCAATCTGGTCGGCGATTTTGGTCTCGTCGATAGATACCGGGTCGATCATCCGGAAGGGAGCATGTGGACGTGGACGCGTAGTTGGCCCTCTACCCGGGTATCAGCATACCTGGATAGGGTGTTAGTAGAAGCCGACATAGACTTCTTAGAATGTCCAACGTTCCACTGGTTAGGCTGGGATCACGCAACTCGTTTGTGCCCGTGTGGTGTTAGATTTTAGGCCTAGGTTGGCTGGTTATTGGAAGTTCAACCAGTCCTTACTGGACAGGCGGGACTTTCGTGACCAGCTGACAAAACTAGTTCAGCGGGCGTTAATTGGGCGAGTCATTGGGAGTAAGTGGTGGGTTAGTCTTAAGGACTCCGTTAGGTCTTTCGCCACCAAATATAGCCAGCAGCTCGACCTGAATAAAGCTGCGGAGGCAAAGACACTTAGAGCTAATTTCGCCCGGGCGGAGGCTGGTGGGGATTCCCTAGAAATAGCCTTAGCCAAGGAGGCCCTGGAGCGTTCGACTAGCGGGCGCTACATGGGTCAGGTAATTAGGGCTAAGTTAAGCAAGATGTCTTCCAAGCTGTGAAAATGGGCGCGGAACTGCGCGAGAGAAATTCGCCGAGCCGGCGACCAGTACATTCGAGAGGTACGCGACCCGGAGGGACATCTCCTTAGGTCGACCGACGACATGTGCGAGGCGTTCCGGCAGCATTTCGAACACCGATTTACCAAGGAGCCTGGTCTCCGTGACGAGGAAGTTTCGCAGCTATTTGGCTGACTTTCCCCGGCTTTTTATGACTCAGGCGGCTAGCTGCGAAGGGGAGATTACGAGGAGGACCTCTACGTGGCTTTGAAGAAGGTCGGCAGTGGCAAGTCGCCAGGTTTGGATGGTTTGCCTATGAATTGTACTTGAGGATGTCGCACCTTTTTGTCCCGCTCTTGGCTGTCGTGTTCAACTACTGGTTTCGGCAGGGGTCCATCCCCGGTCGGATCACCAGGGGCGTGATCACGCTGTTGAGAAAAGGCAAGAAGGTTGGGGAGGGAACTAGACGATTACAGGCCCACATAACTCTGCTAAACACAGAGTTAAAGATTTTGGCCAAGATCCTGACGAATCGCTTGCAGCTAGTTGCCGAGTCTCTGTTGGAACCGGATCAGACTTGTTCTGTGAAGAGGAGAACAATTCAGAGCAACCTGCACTTGATTCGCACGATCATAGAGGTGTAGAAGACGACGATGAGGCCGCGCTGATCAATTTAGATCAGTCCAAGGCATTTGATAGGATTGACCATGGCTACCTGGCTGCTGTCCTGCAGGCCGCCGGATTCAAACCCGACTTCAGCCGCTGGATTAGCCTTCTGTATCGCTCCCCCAGGCTGTGGTACAGGTGAACGGGAAGCTGTCGGGCGCTTTCGCGCTGTCTAGGTCGGTCCGACAGGGTTGTCCACTGTCTTCTCTCCTTTATGTCTTGGCGTTGGAGCCCCTCCTTCGCCGGCTAAGGGACAGAACGGGCAGTCCGGTCCTGCGTGGAATTGAAGTCCCTGGCGGAGCTCGAGCGGGGTTTCTGCATGCGCCGATGACGTAACGACCTTTGTGTCCTCCCGCAGGGACATAGAGGCGGTACACCAGGCGCTTGTACGGTACGAGAAGGTGACAGGGGCCAGAATTAACTGCGATGAGTCATCCGGCTTGCGGTTAGGTGCCTGGAAGGGTTTCCCTCCCGGGGCCCTTCAGCTGGACGGACGGGCCGATCAAGCTCCTCGGAGTTTGGTTCGGTCCGGACTTACAGCTGGAGAAAAACTGGTCAAGTACTAGCCAAAGGTCGGCGCGTCGGTCAAGATTTGGCGTCGACGGGGTCTCTCCGTGAAGGGCTTGGCGGAGGTGTGTAACACATACCTCTTTCCCATGATCCTTTACGGCTGTCAATGCCAGCACAACGATCATGAAGGCGCTCGAGAGCGTTTGCTATTCTCCTGTCTTTGGAGAGGACGCAAACACATGGTCGACAAAGAGTCTGTTGCCTCCGTCCGTGTCAAGAGGGGTCTGGGATGCCACACTTGAGGAGCCACGTGCTCGCTTCAAGGTTGGCATTCCTCAGGCGCGCGTTGGAGGAAGATCGGTTGCTTGCGGGGATAGTGAGGGACATGTTCCCTTGCCTTACCATCACGCCCCCGACCCTATGGCTGACCGTCAGGCCTTGGGTGCGACCGAAATTCCTGCTCGAATGTCTGGCGGCTTTACAGGCCATTCCACGGTCCAGTGACCTTTCACAGCCTAGGAAAATCTTCTATCGGGGATTAGTGGAGGGCGCCGTGAAGGATAAGCTGTGGAGTAAGCTCGGCATGTCGAGAGTGGAGTACCGCTCTCATTGGTCTTGGGCGCCAGGTGCGGACTGGCTCAGCAACTCTGAGTTTTCTCTGACCTGGCGATTGGCTCGGAATGGTTTGTCTCTCAATGACAAGCGTTTCGCAATGGGCCTGGCGGATTTGCCAGATTGTGAACGTTGCAACCTTGGAATTAAGGAGACGTCTGCGCACGCCTTCTTCCATTGTTCGCGCGTTCGCCCGTTGTGGGCGCGTGTCGGCGAGTTGACTGCTCGTATCGCGCCGCGGGAGCTCGTGCTCATTGATCGCGCATACGCTGTGGACAATGTGTTGCCCCCGTACTCTGGAGTGAAGCGGATGGTGTTTCTGACGCTGCTGGCTTCGGCTAGAATGGTGATATGGACGACGCGACTGGAGGAAGTCTTGCGGGGCGGTCGTCTTTCGGATCAGGATCTAATCCGATATTTTGAGCACCAGCTCAAAATGAAGATTAGAACTGAACGGAAACGGCTGCACCCGACAGACTTTTGCGAAAGGTGGATACATGCAGCGAGCCTGGTTCGTGTGACCGGGGCTAGCCTTGATTTTCTTTTTTAGATCTGCTAATCACATCGGGGGGGATTCCTTTGGAACCCTTCCCGTGGTTAAGGTAGATATTCTTTTGTGTACCTAGTTAATGTGAGTGTATGGGTTGTCCTAGCCTGTTCCCGGCTCCAATACTTTTGTTATGATCCAGCTCGAGATCCCCTCTGTCCATCGTTATTTTGTCCCGTTTTACTCTCGGCTGGGTCAGCCTTATATATTCCCCAGTCCAATTTATTTTAACCTGCTTCTCCATTCCCCTGTAGAAAGAGAGCTACTTGATTTTGTCTTTTAAGGCAGAATACAGTGGCCTCTTTAATTATGAGGGTCTGTTTGGGTCTTACTAACACTATGTATATGTTTTCATTTGAAATTGTTTTTAGTTTGGGGTTTTTTGCTTCTTCATTCCCCCTTCCCATCGTCATTTCATGTACAAATTTAAATCTATTTTTGTATTATATTTGTCACAAATTTTATGTACATTTGGGGCGTTTTGTAGGTCCCTGGTATGGTTTTTGCGGCATTTTGGTGTACGATATGTATGAGTGTTGATGGACAAATTCTTATGGTGATTGAGAAAATTGTACCATGTATGGGTCGTGAATCCGATTAGCTAGGTATAAGATAGAGTACCAAGACCACCCAAGTTTTGTTCCCCCTCCCATTTTGGCCTTGTGCCATAATCTTTTGTAAAAATAAAGATAAGAAACTTGGCCATTTCCTCCCAATCTTGTGTTGTGTGGTAAATGGCAGAGGATCAGAAGTGTGCATCTGTTCCATAGTGATACTTACTATTGCTTTGTTTCCTGGACAATTGTGTTCCAGCCTAAGTTTATTGTCAGGCCCGCGCAAAAGTAGCGGTAAACGCGAAACGCCGAAGACAAGCGTCCGTGGTTCGGCCTCTTGGGAGGCATGGCCTCGAAGGCCTGGGGAAGTAGTTCCTCCCACGATGGCGTCGGTAGGAAAGGAGGGTGACTGGCAGCTACCGCCACGGGAGTCACCTCCGTAGCGTCCGTAGCAGCAGCAGCATCCCCCAAACCATCGACCTCGGGGTGGACAGGGGGAAAGATCGTCATGAAAAACGAAGAATTCTACGAGGAAATGAAAGGAAAATATGCGTAGTATATTAAGGGAACTGAGCTAGTCTCAGTTCCGGAACAACTAGCGCAAATTGAAGTGCGTATTATTACGCTTATAACAAAGACATAAAAACTCACAAGTTGGTGGGAGTAACCAGGAAGTTTTTGAGGAGGCGTTATCAGCTCTGGAAACTAAATGCTAGGGCCGTGCGAGGAAGAGCAATGCCATGTGGGACGTCCCGCTGGCTTCAGCGGACGAAGCCAAAAGACTAATTGGGGCAGTTCTGGAGACAAAAACGCTCCAACTCCACACTGAGTATATGGGGACCAAAAAAATCAAGGTTACCCTGCATGGTTCCATGGACATTGCGGAGGACCACATAGGTGCCTTTTTCGCCCATTATGGAAAGGTGGCCTGTGTTTCCCTCGCTGCGGTCCAAAGAAGGTATCTTAACAGGCGACATGACCCTGCAGGTGACTATAACGAAGGAAAACATTCCCAAAATTCCTAACATCCTCACCTGCAGGGGTCGCGTAATGATTCATAATTGTTGAAGGAAGAAACCGTGCTGTTGGGTTCGTAAGTGCGGAACATGTAGCAAAAACCTGCCCCACCAAGAATCCTGCCCTTAAAGGCCCAACCAGCCAAGCAGCCACAGCAGGAGCAAGGCAAAACCAAAGACGGCAACACCAAAGACGGTATCACCAGCACCGGCTCCAGCTGCCAACAAGGACGGCGAGTGGCAGGTGGTGGGCAGGAAGAAGAATAAAACACCATCCCCGGCGAAGCACCTGCCAAAACGCCGGCTAAGATGAAGGAGACCCCGGTGAAGGATACCCCGGTGAAGAGGTCTCCAGTCCAACCGGAAAGGGGTTCCCAAAAGGAAAAGAGCCCCTGCCTAGTATGGAGATGGAGGTGGAAAGGGCAGCGTCTCTCAAACGTGGGAGAGACGAGGAAGCGGAGGAAGAACACGACAGCCTGAAGTCGCGGCGGAGAAGCAGGAGCAGAGAGAGAAGAGCATAAAGTGAAATGCTCGTCACTACCGGTGTCCCCCGTGTGAGAAAGACTTATGTGGACAAGGCAAGAAGCCTTCCGCTTCCCCGCTTAAGGCTTCCCAGTCCCCAGTTTTTAAACTGACCCCCTTGGCAAAAGCTAGTGCCATAACTCCTACTCCTCCCTTCTCCTACTCCCACTCCTCTCGGGCTAAGAAGAAAAATGCCCTCCGTGGGGATGCCCTGATGAATGTTCCAGAAAATATTTCGGAGGAGTGGTCTTCCCAGCGACGAAGGCTACTGAAGCCCTTTTAAAATTGACCTCTGTGAAGGGTCTCTCTACGGAAGACCCGAGGAACTTTGCCCAGGCCCCAGGTGTCATCACCCTGGTTAGGAATACCGGGGGGAACCTGCGGGTCTGGGACCACATCGCAGAGGTCCAGAAGCATTATACCAATTTAAATATGGTCAAAGAACATTCACCAGAGCTAAGAAAAATGGCTAAAAATTGTTCGGGGAGGTTCCCCATTTACCTCCACCCCTGCTTATATAGGGTGGTAAAACTTATATATCCAACGGACGTCGGCGGTATTGTCCTAGACGGACGAATTACGTCCGTTATAGGTACAGGGTCCCTAGGACAGTCCGTCGGGGTCCCAGCCACCAGAGATTTTTTCCCCCGTATGATTAGAGCCGTTGTTGCATGTTTTTCTTGTTCTCTTTTTCAGGCCTAAGAAATGTCTATCAAGATAGCCAGTTTGAATGCGTATGGCCTGAGGGATCGGGGTAAGGCGGCTCGCCTGCTTCGTGACCTCTTGTCGTACGGCGTGGATGTGGCCGCGATCCAAGAGACTCACTTTGTTTGCGAAGTCGACTCTTGTGTGCTGGATGACGACTTTGTCGTATTCAGACAAGAGCCAGAGGTGTTTCTTTGCTGGTTAAGCGTACCCTGGACGCGAGGGTTGACCTTGTCCATGTCGGTGCCGAGGGCCGGCTGATCGTGGCCGATATTGCAGTGAAAAGCAAGTCGTCTGCCGATTGCGGCTTATGCGCCCAATGTTCAAGGTGAGCGTGTCTCTTTTCTTTCGGCTGTTGGAGCCCTTCATGGTGCATTCAACACGGCTAATCTTAGTTGGGGACTGGAATGCCATCCTAACCCCCAAATGGGATAGAGGGAGGCGCTAGCGGTGGAGTGGTGATCGTACTGGTCAATCTGGTCTTTAAGGATTTGGTCTCGTCGACAGATACCGCCGATCATCTGGAAGGGAGCATGTGGACGTGGACGTAGTTGGTCTTCTACCCGGGTATCTGCGTACCTGGATAGGATTAGTGAGAGAAGCCGACATAGACTTCTTAGAATGTCCAACGTTCCACTGGTTAGGCTACACGGACCACAAACTCGTTTGTGCCCGTGTGGTGTTAGATTTTAGGCCTAGGTTGGCTGGTTATTGGAAGTTCAATCAGTCCTTACTGGACAGTGGACGTCTTTGGGGACTAGCTGACAAAACTAGTTCAGCGGGCGTTAATTGGGCGAGCCATTGGGAGTAAGTGGTGGGTTAACCTTTAAGGACTCCATTAGGTCTTTCGCCACCAAATATAGCCAGCGGCTCAACCTAGATAAGGCTGCGGAGGCAAAGACACTTAGAGCTTAGTTGCCTGGCGGAGGCTGGTGGGGATTCCCTAGAGATAGGGGCTTCCTAGCCAGGAGGCCCTGGGAGGCCTGACTAGCGGGCGCTGGCATGGGTCAGGTAATTAGGGTTGCTAAGCAAGATGTCTTCCGAAGCTGTGAAAATGGGCGCGGAACTGCGCAAGGAAGAAATTCGCCGAGCCGGCGACCGGTACATTCGAGAGGTACGCGACCCGGAGGGACATCTCCTTAGGTCGACCGACGACATGTGCGAGGCGTTCCGGCAGCATTTCGAACACCGATTTACCAAGGAGCCCGGTCTCCGTGACGAGGAGTTTCCGCAGCTATTTGGCTGACTTTCCCCGGCTTTTGCCGGCTGAAGCGGCTAGCTGCGAAGGGGAGATTACGGAGGACGAAATCGCGTGGCTTTGAAGAAGGTCACAGTGGCAAGTCGCCAGGTTTGGATGGTTTGCCTCATGAATTGTACTTGAGGATGTCGCACCTTTTGTCTCGCCTTGGCTGTCGTGTTCGAACCACCGGTTTCGTCAGGGGTCCATCCCCGGCCATCGGATCACCAGGGGCGTGATCACGCTGCTGAGAAAAGGTGAAGGTTGGGAGGGAACTAGACGATTACAGGCCCATAACTCTGCTAAACACAGAGTTAAAGATTTTGGCCAAGATCCTGACGAATCGCTTGCAGCTAGTTGCCGAGTCTCTGTTGGAACCGGATCAGACTTGTTCTGTGAAGGAGAACAATTCAGAGCAACTCTGCACTTGATTCGCACGATCGTAGAGGGTGTAGAAGACGACGATGAGGCCGCGCTGGATCAATTTAGGATCAGTCCAAGGCATTTGATAGGATTGACCATGGCTACCTGGCTGCCACCCTGCAGGCCGCCGGATTCAACCCGACTTCAGCCGCTGGATTAGCCTTCTGTATCGCTCCCCCCAGGCTGTGGTACAGGTGAACGGGAAGCTGTCGGGCGCTTTCGCGCTGTCTAGGTCGGTCCGACAGGGTTATCCACTGTCTTCTCCTTATGTCTTGGCGTTGGAGCCCCTCCTTCGCCGGCTGAGGGACGAGACGGGCAGTCCGGTCCTGCGTGGAATTGGAAGTCTCCTGGCGGAGCTCGAGCCATAGTTTTCCGCGTACGCCGATGACGCAACGACCTTTTGTGTCCTCCCGCAGGACATAGAGGCGGCACACCAGGCGCTTGTACGGTACGAGAAGGCAGAGACAGGGGCCAGAATTAACTGCGACAAGTCATCCGGCTTGCGGTTAGGCGCCCGCGAAGGGTGTTTCCCTCCCGGGGCCCTTCAGCTGGACGGACGGGCCGGTCAAGCTCCTCGGAGTTTGGTTCGGTCCGGACTCGACAGCTGGAGAAAACTGGTCAGAAGTACTGGCAAAGGTCGGCGTGTCGGTCAAGATTTGGCGTCGACGGGTTCCTCCGTGAAGGGCTTGGCGGAGTGTAACACATACCTCCTTTTCCCATGATCCTTTACCGGCTGTCAGTACTTCCTTGTGACGATCATGTAGAAGGCGCTCGAGCAAGCCATTCTCCTGTCTTTGGAGAGGACGCAAACACATGGTCGACAAAGGAGTCTGTTGCCTCCGTCCGTGTCAAGGGGGGTCTGGGGATGCCACACTTGAGGAGCCACGTACAGCTCAAGGTTGGCATTCCTCAGGCGCGCGTTGGAGGAAGATCGGTTGCTTGCGGGGGTAGTGAGGGGACATGTTCCCTTGCCTTACCATCACGCCCTCGACCCTATGGCTGACCGTCAGGCCTTGGGTGCGACCGAAATTCCTGCTCGAATGTCTGGCGGCTTTACAGGCCATTCCACGGTCCAGTGACCTTTCACAGCCTAGGAAAATCTTCTATCGGGGATTAGTGGAGGTGCTGTGAAGGATAAGCTGTGGAGTAAGCTCGGCATGTCGAGAGCGGGAGTACCGCTCTCATTGGTCTTGGGCGCCAGGTGCTGATTGGCTCAGCAACTCTGAGTTTTCTCTGACCTGGCGATTGGCTCGGAATGGTTTGTCTCTCAATGACAAGCGTTTCGCAATGGGCCTGGCGGATTTGCCAGATTGTGAACGTTGCAACCTTGGAATCAAGGAGACGTCTGCGCACGCCTTCTTCCATTATTCGCGCGTTCGCCCGTTGTGGGCGCGTGTCGGCGAGAGTTGACTGCCTGCATGCGCCGCGGGAGCTCGTGCCTGGTTGATCGCGCATACGCTGTGGACAACGTGTTGCCCCCGTACTCTGGAGTGAAGCGGACGGTGTTTCGACGCTGCTGGCTTCGGCTAGAATGGTGATATGGACGACGCGACCGGAGGAAGTCTTGCGGGGCGGTCGTCTTTCGGATCAGGATTCATCCGATATTTTGAGCACCAGCTCAAAATGAAGATTAGAACTGAACGGAAACGGCTGCACCCGACAGATTCTTGCATAAAGGTGGATACATGCAGCGGAGCCTGGTTCGTGACCGGGGCTAGTCTTGATTTTCTTTTTTAGATTCAATCACATCGGGGGGATTCCTTTGAACCCTTCCGTGGTTAAGGTAGAAAATTCTTTGTGTACCTAGTTAATGTGAGTGTATGGGTTGTCCTAGCCTGTTCCCGGCTCCAATGCTTTTGTTATGATCCAGTTCGAGATCCCCTTTGTCTCGTGGTTATTTTGTCCCGTTTCATTCTCGGCTGGGTCAGCCTTATATATTCTCCAGTCCAATTTATTTTGTACCTTACTTCTCCCATCCCCTTAGAAAGAGAGCTACTTGATTTTGCCTTTAAGGCAGAATACAGTGGCCTCTTTAATTATGAGGTGTGTTTGGGTCTTACTAACACTATGTATATGTTTTCATTTGATATTGTTTTTGTTTTGGGGATTTTTGTTTCTGCATACCCCCCTCCCATCATGTCATTTCATGTACAATTTTTAAATCTATTTTTGTATTATATTTGTAAATAGTCACAAAATTTTTATGTACATTTGGGGCGTTTTGTAGGTCCCTGGTATGGTTTTTGCGGCATTTTGGGTGTACGATATGTATGAGTGTTGATGGACAAATTCTTATGCGATTGAGAAAATTGTAACGTATGTATGGGTCGAATCCGATTAGCTAGGTATAAGATAGAGTACTGAAGACCACCCCAAGTTTTGTTCCCCCTCCCATTTTTCGGCCTTGTGCCATAATCTTTGTAATATAAGATAAATAAAACTAGTCATTTCCTCCCAATCTTGTGTTATTGTGTGGTAAATGGCAGAGGATCAAAGTGTAGTATCTGTTCCATAGTGATACTTACTATTGCTTTACTTCCTGGACAATTGTGTTCCAGCCTAAGTTTATTGCTCAGGCCCGCGCAAAAGTAGCGGTAAAACGCGAAAAACGCCGGAAGACAAGCGTCCGTGGTTCGGGTCGGGGAGGCATGGCCTCGAAAGGTTTTGGGAAGCAGTTCCTCCCACCATGGCGTCGGTGGGAGGAAAGGAGGGGGATTGGGCATTACCGCCGCGGATTAATCCCCCTTCAGTTCCAGCAGCTGGTTTACCAGCATCAGTAACTGTGCTACCAGGACCGGGATCACCTAAACCCTCGACCTCTGGATGGACAGGGGGAAAGATGATAATGAAGGGAGAAGAGTTCTATGACGAAATGAAGGTCAAGTACGCTCAGTACATTAAAGGAACTGAGCTGGCCCTTGTTCCGGAAGAACTAGCTAAAATAGAAGTGCGTATTATTACGCTGATAACTAAAGACATCAAGTCTCATAAGATGGTAGGAATAACTAGAGACGCATTTGAGGAGGCAATTGCAACTCTGAAGTTGAATGCTAGGGCCGTGGCGAGGAAGAGCAATGCCATGTGGGACGTCCCGCTGGCTTCAGCAGAGGAAGCCAAAAGATTAATTGGAGTTGTCCTGAGACTAAAACGCTACAACTCCACACCGAATATATGGGGACCAGGAAGATCAAGGTTACCCTGCATGGCGTCCCCATGGACATTGCAGAGGACCACATAGGTGCCTTTTTCGCCAATTATGGAAAGGTGGCCTGTGTTTCCTCGCTGCGGTCCAAGGCCGGAATTTTAACAGGCGACATGACCCTGCAGTTGACCATTTCGAAGGAGAATATCGAAAAAATTCCTAACATCCTCACCTGCAGGGGTCGCGTGATATTTATTATTGTAGAGGGCAGGAAGCCGTGCTGTTGGGTCTGCGGGGCGGCGGAACATGTAGCAAAGACCTGCCCCACCAAGAATCCTGCCCCAAAGGCTCAACCAGCCAAGCAACCACTGCAGGAGCAAGCAAAAACAAAGACGGCATCACCAGCACACCAGCTGCCAGCAAGGACGGCGAGTGGCAGGTGGTAGGCAGGAAGAAGAATAAAACACCATCCCCGGCGAAGGTGCCGCCACCTGCCAAGGCGCCGGCTAAGATGAAGGAGACCCCGGTGAAGGAGACCCCGGTGAAGAGGTCTCCAGTCCAACCGGAAAGGGGTTCCCAAAAGGAAAAGAGCCCCTCGCCTAGTATGGAGATGGAGGTGGAAAGGGCAGCGTCTCTCAAACGTGGGAGAGACGAGGAAGCGGAGGAAGAACACGACAGCCCTAAGTCGCGGCGGAAAAGCAGGAGCAGAGAGAGAAAGGTGCACAAGGAGAAATGCTCGTCGCTACCGGTGTCCCCCGTAAGACGGACTTATGCGGACAAGGCAAGAAGCCTTCCCGCTTCCCCGCTTAAAGCTTCCCAGTCCCCAGTTTTTAAACTGACCCCCCTGGCTAAATCTAGCGCATCAACTCCCACGCCCTCCCCTTCTCCTACTCCCACTCCCTCTAGGGCTAAGAAAAAAAATGCCCTCCCTCGTGGGGACGCCCTGATGAAAGTACAGGACAACATTTCAGAGGAGTGGTCTTCGCAGCGACGAAGGCTACTGAAGCCTCTTTTAAAATTGACCTCTGTGAAGGGTCTCTCTACGGAAGACCCGAGGAACTTTGCCCAGGCCCCGGGTGTCATCACCCTGGTAAGAAATACCGGGGGGAACCTGCGGGTCTGGGACCATATCGCAGAGGTCCAGAAGCAGTATCCAAAACTTAACATGGTCAAAGAACAGTCACCTGAATTGAGGAAAATGGCTAAAAATTGTTCGGGGAGGTTCCCCGTATTACTCCACCCCTGCTTATATAGGGTGGTAAAACTTATTTATCCAACGGACGTCGGCGGTATTGTCCTGGACGGACGAATTACGTCCGATATAGGTACAGGGTCCCTAGGACAGTCCGTCGGGGTCCCATCCACCAGAGATTTCTTCCCCGTATGTATTGGGAGCCGTTGTTGCACAGCTTTTTTTCTGTTTTTCATACTAAGAAATGTCTACCACATAGCCAGTCGAATGCGTAAGGCTCGAGGGATCGGGCAAGGCGGCTCGCCTGCTTCGTGACCCTCCTTGTCGTACGCGGAGTGGCCGATCCAAGAGACTCACTTTGTTTGCGAAGTCGACTCGTGTGCTGTCTAGCGACTTTGTCGTTTATTCAGCGAGCCGGCGGCCAGAGGTGTTTCTTTGTTATTAAGCGTACCCTGGACGCGAGGTTGACCTGTTCATGCTTCGCAGTCGAGGTCGGCCGATCGTGGCCGATATTGCAGGAAAAGCAGTCGTTCCGGCTGATTGCGGTTTATGCGCCCAATGTTCAAGGTGAGCGTGTCTCTTTCTTTCGGCTGTTGGAGCCCTTCTGCGGCATTCAACACGGCTAATCTTAGTTGGGGACTGGAATGCTATCCAACCCCCCAAATGATAGAGGGAGGAAGGCTATGGGTGGAGGGTGATCGTATTGGCCAATCTGGTCGGCTATCTTGTCCCCTCGTCGACAGATACCGGGTCGATCATCCGGCAGAGCATGTGGACGTGAGACGCGTGCAGTTGGCCTTCTCTACCCGGTTATCGCGCACCGGAGATGGCGAGAGCTGACATAGACTTCTGGACGTCCACTGCCCCACTGGTTAAGCACACGGACCACAAACCCGTTTGTGCCCGTGTGGTGTTAGATTTTAGGCCTAGGTTGGCTGGTTATTGGAAGTTCAATCAGTCCTTACTGGACAGGCGGGATTTTCGTGACCAGTTGACAAAACTAGTTCAGCGGGCGTTAATTGGGCGAGTCATTGGGAGTAAGTGGTGGGTTAGTCTTATGACTCCATTAGGTCTTTCTTGCCACCAAATATAGCCAGCGGCTCAACCCAGATAAGGCTGCGGAGGCAAAGACACTTAGAGCTAATTTCGCCCGGGCGGAGTGCTGGTGGGGATTCCTCAGAGGATAGCTTCTGCCAGGGAGGCCCTGGAGCGTTCGACTAGCGGGCGCTACATGGGTCAGGTAATTAGGGCTAAGTTAAGCAAGATGTCTTCCGGGGCTGTGAAAATGGGCGCGGAACTGCGCAAGGGAAGAAATTCGCCGAGCCGGCGACCGGTACATTCGAGAGGTACGCGACCCGGAGGGACATCTCTCAGATCGACCGACGACATGTGCGAGGCGTTCCGGCAGCATTTCGAACACCGATTATCAAGAGCTCATTCCGTGACGAGGACTTTCGCAGCTATTTGGCTGACTTTCTCCGCTTTACCGCCGGAAGCGGCTAGCTGCGAAGGGGAGATTACGGAGGACGAAATCTACGTGGCTTTGAAGAAGGTCGGCAGTGGCAAGTCGCCAGGTTTGGATGGTTTGCCCTATGAATTGTACTTGAGGATGTCGCACCTTTTTGTCCTGCTTGGCCGTCGTGTTCAACCACTGGTTTCGGCAGGGGTCCATCCCCGGTCGGATCACCAGGGGCGTGATCACGCTGTTGAGAAAAGGCAAGAAGGTTGGGAGGGAACTAGACGATTACAGGCTCCATAATCCTTAAACACAGAGTTAAAGATTTGGCCAAGATCCTGACGAATCGCTTGCAGCTAGTTGCCGAGTCTCTGTTGGAACCGGATCAGACTTGCTCTGTGAAGGGGAGAACAATTCAGAGCAACCTGCACTTGATTCGCACGATCATAGAGGGTGGAAGTTGACGACGATGAGGCCGCGCTGATCAATTTAGATCAGTCCAAGACTACGATAGGATTGACCATGGCTACCTGGCTGCTGTCCTGCAGGCCGCCGGATTCAAACCGCCTCAGCCGCTGGATTAGCCTTCTGTATCGCTCCCCCCGGGCTGTGGTACAGGTGAACGGGAAGCTGTCGGGCGCTTTCGCGCCGTCTAGGTCGGTCCGACAGGGTTGTCCACTGTCTTCTCCTTATGTCTTGGCGTTGGAGCCCCTCCTTCGCCGGCTAAGGGACGAGACGGGCAGTCCGGTCCTGCGTGGAATTGAAGTCCCCGGTGGAGCTCGTGCCAGGGTTTCCGCGTACGCCGATGACGTAACGACCTTTGTGTCCTCCCGCAGGGACATAGAGGCGGTACACCAGGCGCTTGTACGGTACGAGAAGGTGACAGGGGCCAGAATTAACTGCGACAAGTCATCCGGCTTGCGGTTAGGTGCCTGGAAGGGTGTTTCCCTCCCGGGGCCCTTCAGCTGGACGGACGGGCCGGTCAAGCTCCTCGGAGTTTGGTTCGGTCCGGACTTACAAGCTGGAGAAAAACTGGTCAGAAGTACTGGCAAAGGTCGGCGCGTCGGTCAAGATTTGGCGTCGACGGGGTCTCTCCGTGAAGGGCTTGGCGGAGGTGTGTAACACATACCTCTTTCCCATGATCCTTTACCGGCTGTCAGTACTTCCCCTTTGTGACGATCATGAGAAGGCGCTCGAGCGTTTGCTATTCTCCTGTCTGTGGAGAGGACGCAAACACATGGTCGACAAAGGAGTCTGTTGCCTCCGTCCGTGTCAAGGGGGTCTGGGGATGCCACACTTGAGGAGCCACGTGCTCGCTTCAAGGTTGGCATTCCTCAGGCGCGCGTTGGAGGAAGATCGGTTGCTTGCGGGGGTAGTGAGGGACATGTTCCCTTGCCTTACCATCACGCCCCCGACCCTATGGCTGACCGTCAGGCCTTGGGTGCGACCGAAATTCCTGCTCGAATGTCTGGCGGCTTTACAGGCCATTCCACGGTCCAGTGACCTTTCACAGCCTAGGAAAATCTTCTATCGGGGATTAGTGGAGGGCGCCGTGAAGGATAAGCTGTGGAGTAAGCTCGGCATGTCGAGAGTGGAGTACCGCTCTCATTGGTCTTGGGCGCCAGGTGCGGACTGGCTCAGCAACTCTGAGTTTTCTCTGACCTGGCGATTGGCTCGGAATGGTTTGTCTCTCAATGACAAGCGTTTCGCAATGGGCCTGGCGGATTTGCCAGATTGTGAACGTTGCAACCTTGGAATTAAGGAGACGTCCGCGCACGCCTTCTTCCATTGTTCGCGCGTTCGCCCGTTGTGGGCGCGTGTCGGCGAGTTGACTGCTCGTATCGCGCCGCGGGAGCTCGTGCTCATTGATCGCGCATACGCTGTGGACAATGTGTTGCCCCCGTACTCTGGAGTGAAGCGGATGGTGTTTCTGACGCTGCTGGCCTCGGCTAGAATGGTGATATGGACGACGCGACTGGAGGAAGTCTTGCGGGGCGGTCGTCTTTCGGATCAGGATCTAATCCGATATTTTGAGCACCAGCTCAAAATGAAGATTAGAACTGAACGGAAACGGCTGCACCCGACAGACTTTTGCGAAAGGTGGATACATGCAGCGAGCCTGGTTCGTGTGACCGGGGCTAGCCTTGATTTTCTTTTTTAGATCTGCTAATCACATCGGGGGGGATTCCTTTGGAACCCTTCCCGTGGTTAAGGTAGAAATTCTTTTGTGTACCTAGTTAATGTGAGTGTATGGGTTGTCCTAGCCTGTTCCCGGCTCCAATACTTTTGTTATGATCCAGTTCGAGATCCCCAGTGTCCATTTTTACTTTGTCCCGTTTCATTCTCGGCTGGGTCAGCCTTATATATTCCCCAGTCCAATTTATTTTGTACCTTACTTCTCCCATCCCCTTAGAAAGAGAGCTACTTGATTTTGTCTTTTAAGGCAGAATACAGTGGCCTCTTTAATTATGAGGGTGTGTTTGGGTCTTACTAACACTCTGTATATGATGTTCATTTGAAATTGTTTTTATTTTGGGGATTTTCTGTTTCTTCATACCCCTTCCCATCATGTCATTTCATGTATAAATTTTTAAATCTATTTTTGTATTATATTTGTAAATAAGTCTTAAATTTTTATGTACATTTTGGGGCGTTTTTTAGGTCCCTGGTATGGTTTTTGCGGCATTTTGGTGTACGATATGTATGAGTGTTGATGGACAAATTCTTATGGTGATTGAGAAAATTGTAACGTATGTATGGGTCGTGAATCTGATTAGCTAGGTATAAGATAGAGTACTGAAGACCACCCCAAGTTTTGTTCCCCCTCCCATTTTTCGGCCTTGTGCCATAATCTTTTGTAAAATAAAGATAAATAAAACTAGCCATTTCCTACCAATCTTGTGTTGTGTGGTAAATGGCAGAGGATCAAAGTGTAGTATCTGTTCCATAGTGATACTTACTATTGCTTTGTTTCCTGGACAATTGTGTTCCAGCCTAAGTTTATTGCTCAGGCCCGCGCAAAAGTAGCGGTAAAACGCGAAACGCCGGAAGACAAGCGTCCGTGGTTCGGCCTCTTGGGAGGCATGGCCTCGGAAGGGCCTGGGGAAGTAGTTCCTCCCACCACGGCCTCGGTGGGAGGAAAGGAGGGTGACT
>JBBBDQ010003587.1:0-12720 GCA_037127315.1 Ascarosepion bandense | reverse complement strand
GCTCCTAGTTCTTCTAACTCTCCTAGTTCTTGTAACTCTCCTAGTTCTTCTAACTCTCCTAGTTCTTGTAACTCTCCTAGTTCTTGTAACTCTCCTAGTTCTTGCAACTCTCCTAGTTCTTGTAACTCTCCTAGTTCTTCTAACTCTCCTAATTCTTCTAGTTCTCTAAACTCTCCTAGTTCTTGTAACTCTCCTAGTTCTTCTAACTCTCCTAATTCTTCTAACTCTCCTAGTTCTTGTACCTCTCCTAGTTCTTCTAACTCTCCTAATTCTTCTAGTTCTCTAAACTCTCCTAGTTCTTGTAACTCTCCTAGTTCTTCTAACACTCCTAGTTCTTTCTTAACTCTCCTAGTTCTTCTAACCCTCCTAGTTCTTGTAACTCTCCTAGTTCTTGTAACTCTCCTAGTTCTTGTAACTCTCCTAGTTCTTCTAACTCTCCTAATTCTTCTAGTTCTCTAAACTCTCCTAGTTCTTGTAACTCTCCTAGTTCTTCTAACTCTAGTTCTTGTAACTCTCCTAGTTCTTCTAACCCTCCTAGTTCTTGTAACTCTCCTAGTCTTCAACTCTCCTAGTTCTTGTAACTCTCCTAGTTCTGTAACTCTCCTAGTTCTTCTAACTCTCCTAGTCTTTGCAACTCTCCTAGTTCTTCTAACTCTCCTAGTTCTTCTGGCCCTCCTAGCTCTGTAACTCTCAGTTCTTGCAACTCTCCTAGTTCTTCTAACCTCCTGTTCTTCTAACCTCCCACTGCTCCTCAAACTCTCCTAGTTCTTGTAACTCTCCTAGTTCTTCTAACTCTCCTAGTTCTTGTAACTCTCCTAGTTCTTCTAACTCTCCTAGTTCTTGTAACTCTCCTAGTTCTTGTAACTCTCCTAGTTCTTCTAACTCTCCTAATCTTCTAGTTCTCTAAACTCTCCTAGTTCTTGTAACTCTCCTAGTTCTTCTAACTCTCCTAGTTCTTGTAACTTCCAGTTCTTCTAACTCTCCTAGTTCTTGTAACTCTCCTAGTTCTTGTAACTCTCCTAGTTCTTCTAACTCTCCTAATTCTTCTAGTTCTCTAAACTCTCCTAGTTCTTGTAACTCTCCTAGTTCTTCTAACTCTCCTAATTCTTCTAGTTCTCTAAACTCTCCTGTTCTTGCACCCCCCCCTCCCTAGTTCTAACTCTCCTAGTTCTTGTAACTCTCCTAGTTCTTCTAACTCTCCTAGTTCTTGTAACTCTCCTAGTTCTTCTAACTCTCCTAGTTCTTCTAACTCTCCTACTTCTTCTAACCCTCCTAATTCTTTGTAACTCTCCTAGTTCTTCTAACTCTCCTAGTTCTGTAACTCTCCTAGTTCTTCTAACCCTTCATAGTTCTTGTAACTCTCCTAGTTCTTCTAACTCTCCTAGTTCTTGTAACTCTCCTAGTTCTTCTAACTCTCCTAGTTCTTGTAACTCTCCTAGTTCTTGTAACTCTCCTAGTTCTTCTAACTCTCCTAGTTTTTGTAACTCTCCTAGTTCTTCTAACTTCCTGTTCTTGTAACTCTCCTAGTTCTTCTAACTCTCCTAGTTCTTGTAACTCTCCTAGTTCTTCTAACTCTCCTAGTTCTTCTAACTCTCCTAACTCTCCAAGTTCTCTTACCCTAACTTTCCTAGTTCTTCTAACTTCCCAGTTCTTGTAACTCTCCCAGTTCTAACTATAACTCTCCTAGTTCTTCTAACTCTCTAGTTCTTGTAACTCTCCTAGTTCTTCTAATCCTCCTAGTTCTTGCACTCTCCTAGTTCTTGTAACTCTCCTAGTTCTTCTAACTCTCCTAGTTTTTGTAACTCTCCTAGTTCTTCTAACTTCCTAGTTCTTGTAACTCTCCTAGTTCTTCTAACTCTCCTAGTTCTTGTAACTCTCCTAGTTCTTGTAACTCTCCCAATCCTGCAAGTTCTCTTAATACTCCTAACTCTTCTAGTTCTTCTAACTCTCCTAATTCTTCTAACTCTAGTTCTTCTAACTCTCCTAGTTCTCTTGGTAACTCTCCTAGTTCTTCTAACCCTCCTAGTTCTTCTAACCTCCAAGTTCTCTTAACTCTCCTAGTTCTTGTAACTCTCCTAGTTCTTCTAACTCTCCTAGTTCTTGTAACTCTCCTGGCTCTTCTAACTCTCCTAGTTCTTGTAACTCTCCTAGTTCTTCTAACTCTCCTAGTTCTTGTAACTCTCCTAGTTGCAACTCTCCTAGTTCTTCTAACTCTCCTAGTTCTTCTAACTCTCCTAATTCTTCTAGTTCTCTAAACTCTCCTCAGTTCTTCTAACTCTCCTAGTCTGTAACTCTCCCCAATTTACTCTCCTAGTTTTGTAACCTTAGTTCTTCTAACCTCCTAGTTTTTGTAACTCTCCTAGTTCTTCTAACCCTCCTAGTTCTTGTAACTCTCCTAGTTCTTCTAACTCTCCTAGTTCTTGTAACTCTCCTAGTTCTTCTAACTCTCCTAGTTCTTCTAACTCTCCTAGTTCTTGCAGTAACTCTCCTAGTTCTTCAACTTCCTAGTTCTTGTAACTCTCCTAGTTCTTCTAATCCTCTAGTTCTTGTAATCCTCCTAGTTCTTCTAACTCTCCTAGTTCTTGCACCCCCCTAGTTCTTCTAACTCTCCTAGTTCTTGTAACTCTAGTTCTTGTAACTCTCCTAGTTCTTCTCTAACTCTCCTAGTTCTTCTAACTTCCTAGTTCTCTTTAACTTCCTCCTTGCTCTTGTAACTTCCTCCTTGTGTCTTCAACTTCCTTTAGTTCTTGCAATCCTCCTAGTTCTTGTAACCTCTAGTTCTTCTGCAACTCTCCTAGTTCTTCTAACTCTAGTTCTTCAACTTCTCCTAATTCTTCTCTAGTTCTCTAAAATCTCCTAGTTCTTGTACCTCCTGTTCTTCTCTAACTTCCTAGTTCTTGTAACTTCCCAGTTCTTGTAACTCGTCAACTTCATCTTCTAGTTCTCTAACCTCCTGTGTCTTTAACTTCCTCTAGTTCTTCTAACTTCTAGTTCTTTGTAACTTCCTCATTCTTCTAACCTAGTTCTTGTAACTCTAGTTCTTCTAACTTCCAATTCTCTTCTAGTTCTCTAAACTCTCCAGTTCTTGTAACTCTCCTAGTTCTTCTAAATTTGAATTTCTTGTAACTCTAGTTCTTCTAACTTCTCCTGCTCCTGCAATTCTCCTAGTTCTTCTAACTTCTAGTTCTTCTAATCCTCCTAGTTCTTCTAACTTCTCCACTCTTGTAACTTCCAGTTCTTCTAACTTCCTCCTAGTTCTTGCAACTCTCCTAGTTCTTCAACTTCTGATATTCTAACTCTCCTAGTTCTTCTAACTTCTAGTTCTTTAAAATCCCTGCCTGCAACTCTTTAACCCAAGTTCTCTTAATACCCTAACTCTTCTAGTTCTTCTAACTCTCCTAATTCTTCTAACTCTCCTAGTTCTTCTAAATCTCCTAGTTCTTGTAACTCTAGTTCTTCAACTTCCTAGTTCTTCTAACTCTCCCAACTTCCAAGTTCTCTTAACACTCCTAACTTTCCTAGTTCTTCTAACTCTCCTAGTTCTTGTAACTCTCCTAACTCTGCAAGTTCTCTTAATACTCCTAACCTAACTCTTCTAGTTCTTCTAACTCTCCCAATTTTCAACTCTCCTAGTTCTTCTAATCCCTAGTTCTGTAACTCTCCCAGTTCTTCTAACCCTCTCTAGTTCTTCTAACTCTAGTTCTTCTAACTCTCCTAGTTCTTTGTAATCCTCCTAGTTCTTCTAACTCTCCTAGTTCTTGTAACTCTCCCAGTTCTTCTAACTCTCCTAGTTCTTGTAACTTCCAGTTCTTTGCGTGTAACTCTCAGTTCTTGTAACTCTCCTAGTTCTTGCAACTCTCCTAGTTCTTCTAACCTCCTCAGTTCTTCTAACCTCCTAATTCTTCTAGCGTTCTCTAAACTCTCCCCAGTTCTTCTAACTCTCCCAGTTCTTGTAACCTCCTAATTCTTCTAACTCTCCCCAGTTTTTGGTAACCTCCTAGTTCTTCTAACACTCCTAGTTCTTGTAACTCTCCTAGTTCTTCTAACTCTCCTAATTCTTCTAGTTCTCTAAACCTCCTATGTTCTTGTAACTCTCCTAGTTCTTCTAACTCTCCTAGTTCTTGTAACTCTCCTAGCTCTTCTAACCTCCTAGTTCTTGCAATCCTCCAGTTCTTCTAACTCTCCTAATTCTTCTAGTTCTCTAAACCTCCCAGTTCTTTGGTAACTCTCCCAATTCTTCTAACCTCCTAGTTTTTGTAACTCTCCTAGTTCTTGTAACCTCCCCAGTTCTTCTTGAACCTCCTAGTTCTTCTAACTCTCCTAGTTCTTGTAACTCTCCCAATCTTCTAACCTCCTAGTTCTTGTAACTCTCCTAATTCTGTAACACTCCTAGTTCTTCTAACCTCCTAGTTCTTGCAACTCTCCTAGTTCGTACCTCCTAGTTCTTCTAACTCTCCTAGTTCTTGCAACTCTCCTAGTTCTTCTAACTCTCCTAGTTCTTCTAACTCTCCTAATTCTTCTAGTTCTCTAAACTCTCCTAGTTCTTCTAACTCTTCTAGTTCTTGTAACTCTCCTAGTTCTTCTAACTCTAGTTCTTCTAACCTCCTAACTCTCCAAGTTCTCTTAACACTCCTAACTTTCCTAGTTCTTCTAACTCTCCTAGTTCTTGTAACTCTCCCAACTCTGCAAGTTCTCTTAATACTCCTAACTCTTTCTAAGCCTTCTAACTCTCCTAATTCTTCTAACTCTCCTAGTTCTTCTAACTCTCCTAGTTCTTGTAACTCTCCTAGTTCTTCTAACCCTCCTAGTTCTGTAACTCTCCCAGTTCTTCTAACTCTCCCAGTTCTTGTAACTCTCCTAGTTCTTCTAACTCTCCTAGTTCTTGTAACTCTCCCAGTTCTTCTAACTCTCCTAGTTCTTGTAACTCTCCTAGTTCTTGTAACTCTCCCAGTTCTTCTAACTCTCCCAAGTTCCTAACTCTCCTAGTTCTTGTACCTCCTAACTCTGCAAGTTCTCTTAATAATTCTAACTCTCCTACCCTGTAACCTCCTGAAGCTCTGACTTTCCTAGTTCTTGTAACTTCCTAGTTCTTCTAACTCTCCCAATTCTTCTAACTCTAGTTTTGCAACTCTCCCAGTTCTCCAACTCTTCTAGTTCTTCTAACTCTCCCAATTCTTCTTAGTTCTCTAAACTTCTCCTAATTTTCAACTCTCCCAGTTCTTCTAACCTCCTATAGTTCTTGTAACTCTTCCTCTAGTTCTTGTAACTCTCCTAGTTCTTCTAACTCTCAATGGTAACTCTCCTAGTTCTTCTGGACTCTCCTAGTTCTTGTAACTCTCCTGAAGCTCTAACTCTCCTAGCTCTTGCATCCTCCTCAGTTCTTTTTCTAACTCTCCTAGTCTCAGCACTCTCCTAGTTCTTCAACTCTCCCAGTTCTTGTAACTCTCCTAGTTCTTGCAACTCTCCTAGTTCTTTGCAACCTCTAGTTCTTCTAACCTCCTAGTTCTTCTAACTCTCCCATCTCTTCAGTTCTCAAACTCTCCTAGTTCTCTAATCCTCCAATTCTTCTAACTCTCCCAGTTTTTGTAACTCTCCCAGTTCTTTGCAACTCTCCTAGTTCTTCTAACTCTCCCACCTCTAGTTCTCTAAACTCTCCCAGTTCTTTGCAATTTCCTTCAGTTCTTCTAACTCTCCTAGTTCTTGTAACTCTCCTAGCTCTCTTAACTTCCCCAATTCTTTAAAAATCTCCTCTAGTTCTTCTCTCAACTCTCCCAGTTCTTCTAACTCTCTCAGTTCTTCTAACTCTCTGTCAACTCTCCAGTTCTTCTAACTCTCCTAGTTCTTGTAACTCTCCTAGTTTCTTCTAACCTCCAGTTCTTCTAACTCTCCAACTCAAGTTCTCTTAACACTCCCAACTTCTCAGTTCTTTCAACCTCCTGCCCCAACTCTCCCCAATCTGCAAGTTCTCTTTAATACCTTGAACTCTTCTAGTTCTTCTAACTCTCCTAGTTTCCCTGGCAACTCTCCTAGTTCTTCAACTCTCCTGTTCTCTAACTCTCCTACTTCCAAGTTCCTTGCTCCTAACTTTCCTCAGTTCTTTCAACTCTCCTAGTTCTTGTAACTCTCCTAACTCTGCAAGTCTTTCTACTCCTAACCTCTAGTTCTTCACTTAATTCTTCTAACTCTCCTAGTTCTTCTAACTTCCTGTGTTCTTGTAACTCTCCCAGTTCTTCAACCCTCCTAGTTCTTGCAACTCTCCCAGTTCTCTGTTCTGCTCCTGTAACTCTCCCAGTTCTTCTAACTCTCCCAGTTCTTGCAACTCTCCTGCCTTTTCTAACCTCCTAGTTCTTGTAACTCTCCAGTTCTTGTAATCCTCCTAGTTCTTGCAACTCTCCTTCCAGTTCTTCTAACTTCCCAGTTCTTCTAACTCTCCTAATTCTTCTAGTTCTCTAAATCCTCCGGTTCTTCTAACTCTCCCCAGTTCTTGTAACTCTCCCCAATTCTTCTAACTCTCCTAGCTTTGCAACTCTCCAATTCTTTGCAACTCTCCCAGTTCTTCTAATTCTCCCAGCTCCTTGAAAACTCTCCAGTCTCTCTTCTGTATCTCCTAGTTCTTGTAACTCTCCTAGTTCTTCTAATTTCCTAGTTCTTTGTAACTCTCCCCAGTTCTTCTAACCCTCCTAGTTCTTGTAACTCTCCTAGTTCTTCTAACTCTCCTAGTTCTTTCCTTACAAAACTCTCCCAGTTCTTCTAACTCAGTTCTTCTAACTCTAGTTCTTGTAACCTCCAATTTCTAACTCTCCTAGTTCTTCTAATTCTCCCAGTTCTTGCAACTCTCCTGACTCTCCATGTCTGTAACTCTCCCAGTTCTTCACCTCTAGTTCTTGTAACTCTCCTAGTTCTTCTAACCCTCCCCAAGTTCTTGTAACTCTCCAGTTCTTCTTAACTCTCCCAAGTTCTTGCAACTCTCCTAGTTCTTCTAACCTCCTAGTTCTTCTAACTCTCCAATTCTTCTAGTTCTCTAAACTCTCCTAGTTCTTCTAACTCTTCTAGTTCTTGTAACTCTCCTAGTTCTTCTAACTTCCCAGTTCTTCTAACTCTCCCAACTTCAAGCCCTTAACACTCCCAACTTTCCTAGTTCTTCTAACTTCCTAGTTCTTGTAACTCTCCCCAACTCTGTAAAAGTTCTCTAATACCCTAACTCTTCTGTTCTTCTAACTCTCCCTAAATTTTTCAATCCTCCCAGTTCTTCTAACTCTCCTGCTCCTTGTAACTCTCCCAGTTCTTCTCTAACCCTCCTAGTTCTTTGTAACTCTCCCAGTTCTTCAACTCTCCAGTTCTTGCAACCTCCTGCTCCTTCTCAACTCTCCCAGTTCTTGCACCTCCCAGTTCTTCTACCCTCTGCAGTTCTAGCAACTCTCCCATCTCTTGTAACTTCCCAGTTCTTTCAACTCTCCTAGTTCTTGTAACTCTTCCTAGTTCTTCTGACCTCCCAGTTCTTGCAACCTCCCCAGTTCTTCTAACTCTCCCAGTTCTCTCAACCTCCCAGTTCTTCTCCACTCTAGTTCTGCAACTCTCCTGCTCTTCTAACTTCCCAATTTTCTAACTCTCCCCAGTTTTTGCAATCCTCCAGTTCTTGCAACTCTTCTAGTTCTTCAACTTCACTCCTCTAGTTCTCTAAACTCTCCTCAATTCTTCTAACTCTCCTGTGTCTCAACTCTCAGTTCTGCAACCTCCAGTTCTTCAACCCCAGTTCTTGCAACTCCTCCAGTCTTTCAACTCTCCTAGCTCTGTAACCTCCCAGTTCTTCTAACTCTCCTAGTTCTTGGTAACCTCCCAGTTCTCTAACCTCCCAGTTCTTCTAACTCTCCCAGTTCTTGCAACTCTCCCAGTTCTTCTGACCTCCCCAGTTCTTGTAACTCTCCCAGTTCTTCAACTCTCCCAGTTCTTGCAACTCTCCCAGTTCTTCTAGTTCTTCACCTCTGACTTTCTAATCCTCTCAGTTCTTTCAACTCTCCCAGTTCTCCTTGTAACTTCCCAGTTCTTCTAACCCTCCTAGTTCTTGTAACCTCCTGTTCTTTCAACTCTCCTAGTTCTTGTAACTCTCCCAGTTCTTCTCTAACTCTCCTAGTTCTTGTAACTCTCCTAGTTCTTTGGTAACCTCCCAGTTCTTCTAACTCTCAGTTCTTGTAACCTCCTAGTTCTTCTGACTTGTGTTCCTTGGACCTCTCAGTTCTTCTACCCTCCTAGTTCTTGTAACTCTCCTAGTTCTTCTAACTCTCCTGTGTTCTTGTAACTCTCCTAGTTCTTCTAACTCTCCTAGTTCTTGCAACTTTCCTAGTTCTCTTAACTCTCCTAGTTCTTCTAACTCTCCTAATTCTTCTAGCTGCCCTCAAACTCTCCTAGTTCTTCTAACTCTCCTAATTCTTCTAACCTCCAGTTTTTGTAACTCTCCCCAAGTTCTTAGTCCTCCAGCTCTTCTAACTCTCCACTTCTTCTAGTTCTCTAAACTCTCCTATTCTGGTAACTCTCCTAGTTCTTCTAACTCACCTAGTTCTTGTAACTCTCCAGTTCTTCTAACTTCCTCTAGTTCTTGTAACTCTCCTAGTCTCTTCTTCTAACTTCCTAGTTCTTTCAACTCTCCTAGTTCTTCTAACTCTCCTAGTTCTTCTAACTCTCCTAGTTTTTGTAACCTCCAGTTCTTCTAACTTCCTAGTTCTTGTAACTCTCTAGTTCTTCTAACTCTCCTAGTTCTTCTAACTCTCCTAACTCTCCAAGTCCTCTTAACACTCCTAACTTCTCCTAGTTCTTCTAACTCTCCTAGTTCTTGTAACTCTCCCAATCCTGCAAGTTCTCTTAATACTCCCAACTCTTCTAGTTCTTCTAACTCTCCTAGTTCTTGTAACTCTCCTAGTTCTTCTAACTCTCCTAGTTCTTCTAACCTCCTAACTCTCCAAGTTCTCTTAACACTCCTAACTCTTCCTAGTTCTTCTAACTTCCTAGTTCTTGTAACTCTCCTAACTCTGCAAGTTCTCTTAATACCCTAACTCTTCTAGTTCTCTCTAACTCTCCTAATTCTTCTTCAACTTCTCTAGTTCTTCTAACTCTCCTAGTTCTTGTAACTCTCCTAGTTCTTCTAACCCCTCCTAGTTCTTTGCAACTTCCTAGTTCTTCTAACTCTCCTAGTTCTTGTAACTCTCAGTTCTTCTTCTAACTCTCCTAGTTCTTGTAACTCTCCTAGTTCTTCTAACCTCCTAGTTCTTGTAACTCTCCTAGTTCTTAACTCTCCTAGTTCTTAAAACTCTCCCTAGTTCTTCTAACTCTCCTAGTTCTTCTAACTCTCCTAATTCTTCTATGCTCCTCAAACTCTCCTAGTTCTTCTAACCTCCTAGTTCTTGCAACTCTCCCAATTCTTCTAACTCTCCCCAGTTTTTGCAATCCTCCCAGTTCTTCTAACACTCCCAGTTCTTCTAACCTCTCCCAGTTCTTCTAACTCTCCCAGTTCTTGCAATTTACCCTGCAATCCTCCCTAGTACCCTTTCTAAACTCTCCCTTTAGTTCTTGCAACTCTCCCAGTTCTTCAACTCTCCCAGTTCTTGTAACTCTGTCTGTAACTCTCCTAGTTCTTCTAACTCTCTCAGTCTGTAACTCTCCCAGTTCTGCAATCCTCCAGTTCTTCATCTCTCCAGCTCTCAACTCTCCTAGTTCTTCAACTCTCCAGTTCTTCTAACTTCCTAATTCTTGCAACTCTTCCCAGTTCTGGTAACTCTCCCAGTTCTTCTAACTCTCCAGTTCTTGCAACTCTCCAGTTCTTCAACTCCTCCAGTTCTTCTAACCTCCTAGTTCTTTGCAACTCTCCTGCCTTCAACTCTCCCAGTTCTTCAACCTCCTAGTTCTGCAATCCTCCTGTCTTTCAACTTCCCAGTTCTCGCAACTCTCCTCAGTTCTTCAAACTCTCCTAGTTCTTTGCAACTCTTCTAGTTCTTCAACTCTAACTGCAACCTCCAGTTCTTGCAACTTCCCAGTTTCATCTCCCAGTTCTTGCAACTCTCCCACGAACCTCCTGCCTAACTCTCCCAGTTCTGCAACCTCCCCAGTTCTTCTAACTTCCCAGTTCTTGCAACTTCCTTACCCTTGCAACTCTCCCAGTTCTTCAATTTCCTGCCCTGTAACTCTCCCAGTTCTTCAACCTCCTAGTTCTTGTAACTTCAGTTCTTCTAACTCTCCTAGTTCTTGGCAACTCTCCTAGTTCTTCTAACTCTAGTTCTTCTAACTCTCCTAATTCTTCTAGTTCTCTAAACTCTCCTAGTTCTTCTAACTCTTCTAGTTCTTGTAACTCTCCTAGTTCTTCTAACTCTCTAGTTCTTCTAACTCTCCTAACTCTCCAAGCTTTTCTTGGGTCACCCTAACTTTCCTAGTTCTTCTTCAACTCTCCTAGTTCTTGTAACCTCCTAATCCTGCAAGTTCTCTTAATACTCCTAACTCTTCTAGTTCTTCTAACTTCCTAATTCTTCTAACTTCCTAGTTCTAACTTCCTAGTTCTTGTAACTCTCCCTAGTTCTTCTAACCCTCCTAGTTCTTGTAACTCTAGTTCTTCTAACTCTCCTAGTTCTTGTAACTCTCCTAGTTCTTCTAACTCTCCTAGTTCTTGTAACTCTCCTAGTTCTTGTAACTCTCCTAGTTCTTCTAACTCTCCGTTCTTGGACCTCCTAGTTCTCTGACTCTCCAGTTCTGTAACTCTCCTAGTTCTTCTAACTCTCCTAGTTCTTGCAATCCTCCTAGTTCTTCTGACTCTCCTAGTTCTTCTAACTCTAGTTCTTCTAACTTCCTCCTAATTCTTCTTAACTCTCCTAGTTTTTGTAACTCTCCTAGTTCTTGTAACTCTTCTAGTTCTTCTAACTCTCCTAATTCTTCTAGTTCTCTAAACTCTCCTAATTCTTCTAACTCTCCTAGTTCTTCTAACTCTCCTAGTTCTTGTAACTCTCCTAGTTCTTCTAACCTCCTAGTTCTTGTAATCCTCCTAGTTCTTCTAAATCCTCCTAGTTCTTGTAACTCTCCTCTAGTTCTTCTAACTCTCCTAGTTCTTGTAACTCTCCTAGTTCTTGTAACTCTCCTAGTTCTTCTAACTTCCTAGTTCTTGTAACTCTCCAGTTCTTCTGACTCTCCTAGTTCTTGTAACTCTCCTAGTTCTTCTAACTCTCCTAGTTCTTGTAACTCTCCTAGTTCCTTCTGACTCTCCTAGTTCTTGTACTCTCTAGTTCTTCTAACTCTCCCCACTTTTCTCTAACTCTCCTAGTTTTTGGTAACTCTCCTAGTTCTTTGTAACTCTTCTAGCTCTAACTCTCCTAATTCTTCTAGTTCTCTAAACTCTCCTAATTCTTCTAACTCTCCTAGTTCTTCTAACTCTCCTAGTTCCTTTGGCCTCAGTTTTCCTAACCTCCCAAGTTCTTGTAACTCTCCTAGTTCTTCTAACTCTCCTAGTTCTTGGTAACTCTCCTAGTTCTTCTAACTCTCCTGTTCTGTAACTCTCCTCAGTTCTTGTAACTCTCCTAGTTCTTCTAACTCTCCTAGTTCTTGTAATTTCTAGTTCTTCTGACTCTCCTAGTTCTTGTAACTCTCCTAGTTCTTCTAACTCTCCTAGTTCTTGTAACTCTCCTAGTTCTTCTAACTCTCCTAGTTCTTGTAACTCTCCTCTAGTTCTTGTAACTCTCCTAGTTCTTGCAACTCTCCTAGTTCTTCTAACTCTCCTAGTTCTTCTAATCCTCCTACTTTTCTAGTTCTCTAAACTCTCCCAGTTCTTCTAATCCTCCTAATTCTTCTAACTCTAGTTTTTTGTAACTCTCCTAGTTCTTGTAACTCTCCTAGTTCTTCTAACTCTCCCAATTCTTCTAGTTCCTCTAAACTCTCCTGTTCTGTACTTCTGGTTCTTCTAACTCTAGTTCTTGTAACTCTCCTAGTTCTTCTAACTCTCCTAGTTCTTGTAACTCTCCTAGTTCTTCTAACTCTCCTAGTTCTTGTAACTCTCCTAGTTCTTCTAACTTCCTAGTTCTTCTAACTCTCCTAGTTTTTGTAACTCTCCTAGTTCTTCTAACTCTCCTATGTTCTTGTAACTCTCCTAGTTCTTCTAACTCTCCTAGTTCTTCTAACTCTCAACTCTCCAAGTTCTCTAACACTCCCAATCCTCTTGTCACTTCCTAGTTCTTGTAACTCTCCTAACTCTTCTGCAAGTTCTCTTTTAATACCCTAACTCTCCTAGTTCTTCTAACTCTCCTAGTTTTTGGTAACTCTCCTAGTTCTTCTAACTCTCTCCTAGTTCTTGTAACTCTCCTAGTTCTTCTAACTCTCCTAGTTCTTCTAACTCTCCTAACTCTCCAAGTTCTCTTAACACTCCTAACTTTCCTAAAGTCTTCTAACTCTCCTAGTTCTTGTAACTCTCCTAACTCTGCAAGTTCTCTTAATACCCTAACTCTTCTAGTTCTTCTAACTCTCCTAATTCTTCTAACTCTCCCACTTCTCTAACTCTCCTAGTTCTTGCAAATTTCCTAGTTCTTCTAACCCCCTCCTAGTTCTTCTAACTCTCCTAATTCTTCTAGTTCTCTAAACTCTCCTAGTTCTTCTAACTCTTCTAGTTCTTGTAACTCTCCTAGTTCTTCTAACTCTCCTAGTTCTTCTAACTCTCCTAGTTCTTCTAACTCTCCTAACTCTCCAAGTTCTCTTAAC
>JBBBDQ010003557.1:0-20201 GCA_037127315.1 Ascarosepion bandense | reverse complement strand
ACACTCATTTATATTCCTCAGAATCAATTTTAATTGAATCCATATGATTCTACACACCAATTTACATAAGAATCAGCATTACTCTTGATATGCATGAAAATACACCTAAATGCGCAATTTTCGGGCTTTCAGTACACTCATTTATATTGCTCAGAATCAATTTTAAATGAGACCGTATGATTCTACACATCAATTTACATAATAATCAGCATTAATCTTGATATGCATGAAAATACACTAAATGCTCAATTTTCGGGCTTACAGTACACTCATTTATATTGATCAGAATCAATTTTAAATGAAACCATGTGATTCTACACATCAATTTACATAAGAAGCAGCATTAATCTTGATATGCCTGAAAATACACTAATAAAATCGCAATTTTCGGGCTTTCAGTACACTCATATATATTGCTCAGAATCAATTTTAAATGAGACCGTATGATTCTACACATCAATTTACATAAGAATCAGCATTAATCTTGATATGCATGAAAATACACTAAATGCGCAATTTTCCGGCTTTCAGTACACTCATTTATATTGCTCAGAATCAATTTAAAATGAGACCATATGATTCTACACATCAATTTACATAAGAATCCGCATTAATCTTGATATGCATGAAAATACACTAAATGCGCAATTTTCGGGCTTTCAGTACACACATTTATATTGCTCAGAATCAATTTTAAATGAAACCATATGATTCTACACATCAATTTACATAAGAATCAGCATTAATCTTGATATGCATGAAAATACACTAAATGCGCAATTTTCGGGCTTTCAGTACACTCATTTATATTGCTCAGAATCAATTTTAAATGAAACCATATGATTCTACACATCAATTTACATATGAATCAGCATTAATCTTGATATGCATGAAAATACACTAAATGCGCAGTGTTTGGTCTTTCAGTACACTCATTTATATTGATCAGAATCAATTTTAAATGAGACCGTATGATTCTACACATCAATTTACATAAGAATCAGCATTAATCTTGATATGCATGAAAATACACTAAATGCTCAATTTTAGGGCTTACAGTACACTCATTTATATTGATCGGAATCAATTTTAAGTGAAACCATATGATTCTACACATCAATTTACATAAGAATCAGCATTAATCTTGATATGCATGAAAATACACTAAAATCGCAATTTTCGGGCTTTCAGTACACTCATATATATTGCTCAGAATCAATTTTAAATGAGACCGTATGATTCTACACATCAATTTACATAAGAATCAGCATTAATCTTGATATGCATGAAAATACACTAAATGCGCAATTTTCCGGCTTTCAGTACACTCATTTATATTGCTCAGAATCAATTTTAAATGAGACCATATGAATCTACACATCAATTTACATAAGAATCCGCATTAATCTTGATATGCATGAAAATACACTAAATGCGCAATTTTCCGGCTTTCAGTACACACATTTATATTGCTCAGAATCAATTTGAAATGAAACCATATGATTCTACACATCAATATACATAAGAATCAGCATTAATCTTGATATGCATGAAAATACACTTAATGCGCAATTTTCGGGCTTTCAGTACACTAATTTATATTGCTCAGAATAAATTTGAAATGAAACCATGTGATTCTACACATCAATTTACACAAGAATCAGCATTAATCTTGATATGCATGAAAATACACTAAATGCGCAATTTTCGGGCTTTCAGTACACTCATTTATATTGCTCAGAATCAATTTTAAATGAAACCATATGATTCTACACATCAATTTACATAAGAATCAGCATTAATATTGATATGCATTAAAATACACTAAATGCGCAATTTTCGTGCTTTCAGTACACTCATTTATATTGCTCAGAATCAATTTTAAATGAAACCATATGATTCTACACATCAATTTACATAAGAATCAGCATTAATCTTGATATGCATGAAAATACACTAAATGCGCAGTTTTTGGACTTTCAGTACACTCATTTATATTGCTCAGTATCAATTTTAAATGAGACCATACGATTCTACACATCAATTTACATAAGAATCAGCATCAATCTTGATATGCATGGAAATACACTAAATGCGCAATTTTCGGGCTTTCAGTACACTCATTTATATTGCTCAGAATCAATTTTAATTGAATCCATATGATTCTACACATCAATTTACATAAGAATCAGCATTAATCTTGATATGCATGAAAATACACTAAATGCGCAATTTTCGGTCTTTCAGTACACACATTTATATTGCTCAGAATCAATTTTAAATGAAACCATATGATTCTACACATCAATTTACATAAGAATCAGCATTAATCTTGATATGCATGAAAATACACTAAATGCGCAATTTTCGGGCTTTCAGTACACTCATTTATATTGCTCGGAATCAATTTTAAATGAGACCATATGATTCTACACATCAATTTACATAAGAATCAGCATTAATCTTGATATGCATGAAAATACACTAAATGCGCAATTTTCGTGCTTTCAGCACACTCATTTATATTGCTCAGAATCAATTTTAAATGAGACCATATGATTCTACACATCAATTTACATAAGAATCAGCATTAATCTTCATATGCATGAAAATACACTAAATGCGCAATTTTCGGGCTTTCAGTACACTCATTTATATTGCTCGGAATCAATTTTAAATGAGACGATATGATTCTACACATCAATTTACATAAAAATCAGCATTAATCTTGATATGCATGAAAATAGACTAAATGCGCAATTTTCGGGCTTTCAGTACACTCATTTATATTGCTCAGAATCAATTTTAAATGAGACCGTATGATTCTACACATCAATTTACATAAGAATCAGCATTAATCTTGATATGCATGAAAATACACTAAATGCGCAATTTTCCGGCTTTCAGTACACTCATTTATATTGCTCAGAATCAATTTTAAATGAGACCATATGAATCTACACATCAATTTACATAAGAATCCGCATTAATCTTGATATGCATGAAAATACACTAAATGCGCAATTTTCGGGCTTTCAGTACACACATTTATATTGCTCAGAACCAATTTTAAATGAGACCGTATGATTCTACACATCAATTTACATAAGAATCAGCATTAATCTTGATATGCATGAAAATACACTAAATGCGCAATTTTCCGGCTTTCAGTACACTCATTTATATTGCTCAGAATCAATTTTAAATGAGACCATATGAATCTACACATCAATTTACATAAGAATCCGCATTAATCTTGATATGCATGAAAATACACTAAATGCGCAATTTTCGGGCTTTCAGTACACACATTTATATTGCTCAGAATCAATTTTAAATGAAACCATATGATTCTCCATATATATTTACATAAGAATCAGCATTAATCTTGACATGCATGAAAATACACAAAATGCGCAATTTTCGGGCTTTCAGTACACTCATTTATATTGCTCAGAATCAATTTTAATTGAATCCATATGATTCTACACATCAATTTACATAAGAATCAGCATTAATCTTGATATGCATGAAAATACACTAAATGCGCAAATTTCGGGCTTTCAGTACACTCATTTATATTGCTCAGAATCAATTTTAAATGAAACCATGTGATTCTACACATCAATTTACATAAGAATCAGCATTAATCTTGATATGCATGAAAATACACTAAATGCGCAATTTTCGGTCTTTCAGTACACTCATTTATATTGCTCAGAATCAGTTTTAAATGTAACCATATGATTCTACACATCAATTTACATAAGAATCAGCATTAATCTTGATATGCATGAAAATACACTAAATGCGCAATTTTCGGGCCTTCAGTACACTCATTTATATTGCTCGGAATCTATTTTAAATGTGACCATATGATTCTACACATCAATTTACATAAGAATCAGCATTAATCTTGATATGCATGAAAATACACTAAATGCGCAATTTTCGGGCTTTCAGTACACTCATTTTGTATTGCTCGGAATCAATTTTAAATGAAACCATATGATTCTACACATCAATTTACATAAGAATCAGCATTAATCTTGATATGCATGAAAATACATTACATGCGCAATTTTCGGTCTTTTAGTACACACATTTATATTGCTCAGAATCAATTTTAAATGAGACCGTATGATTCTACACATCAATTTACATATGAATCAGCATTAATCTTGATATGCATGAAAATTCACTAAATGCGCAATTTTCCGGCTTTCAGTACACTCATTTATATTGCTCAGAATCAATTTTAAATGAGACCATATGAAACTACACATCAATTTACATAAGAATCCGCATTAATCTTGATATGCATGAAAATACACTAAATGCGCAATTTTCGGTCTTTCAGTACACACATTTATATTGCTCAGAATCAATTTTAAATGAAACCATATGATTCCACATATCAATTTACATAAGAATCAGCATTAATCTTGATATGCATGAAAATACACTAAATGCGCAATTTTCGGGCTTTCAGTACACTCATTTATATTGCTCAGAATCAATTTTAAATGAAACCATATGATTCTACACATCAATTTACATAAGAATCACCATTAATCTTGATATGCATGAAAATACACTAAATGCGCAGTTTTTGGTCTTTCAGTACAGTCATTTATATTGATCAGAATCAGTTTTAAATGTAACCATATGATTCTACAAATCAATTTACATAAGAATAAGCATTAATCTTGATATGCATGAAAATACACTAAATGCGCAATTTTCGGGCCTTCAGTACACTCATTTATATTGCTCGGAATCAATTTTAAATGTGACCATATGATTCTACACATCAATTTACATAAGAATCAGCATTAATCTTGATATGCATGAAAATACACTAAATGCGCAATTTTCGGTCTTTCAGTACACACATTTATAATGCTCAGAATCAATTTTAAATGAGACCATATGATTCTACACATCAATTTACATAAGAATCAGCATTAATCTTGATATGCATGAAAATACACTAAATGCGCAATTTTCGGTCTTTCAGTACAGTCATTTCTATTGCTCAGAATCAATTTTAAATGAAACCATATGATTCTACACAACAATTTACATAAGAATCAGCATTAATCTTGATATGCATGAAAATACACTAAATGCGCAATTTTCGGGCTTTCAGTACACTCATTTATATTGCTCAGAATCAATTTTAAATGAAACCGTATGATTCTACACATCAATTTACATAAGAATCAGCATTAATATTGATATGCAATAAAATACACTAAATGCGCAATTTTCGGGCTTTCAGTACACTCATTTATATTGCTCAGAATCAAATTAAATGAAACCATATGATTCTACACATCAATTTACATAAGAATCAGCATTAATCTTGATATGCATGAAAATACACTAAATGCGCAGTTTTTTGACTTTCAGTACACTCATTTATATTGCTCAGTATCAATTTTAAATGAGACCATACGATTCTACACATCAATTTACATAAGAATCAGCATTAATCTTGATATGCATGAAAATACACTAAATGCGCAATTTTCGGGTTTTCAGTACACTCATTTATATTGCACAGAATCAATTTTAAATGAGACCGTATGATTCTACACATCAATTTACATAAGAATCAGCATTAATCTTGATATGCATGAAAATACACTAAATGCGCAAATTTCGGGCTTTCAGTACACTCATTTATATTGCTCAGAATCAATTTTAAATGAAACCATTTGATTCTACACATCAAATTACATAAGAATCAGCATTAATCTTGATATGCATGAAAATACACTGAATGCGCAATTATCGGTCTTTCAGTACAGTCATTTCTATTGCTCAGAATCAATTTTAAATGAAACCATATGATTCTACACATCAATTTACATAAGAATCATCATTAATCTTGATATGCATGAAAATACACTAAATGCGCAATTTTCGGGCTTTCAGTACACTCATTTATATTGCTCGGAATCAATTTTAAATGAGACCATATGATTCTACACATCAATTTACATAAGAATCCGCATTAATCTTGATATGCATGAAAATACACTAAATGCGCAATTTTCGGTCTTTCAGTACACACATTTATATTGCTCAGAATCAATTTTAAATGAAACCATATGATTCCACATATCAATTTACATAAGAATCAGCATTAATCTTGATATGCATGAAAATACACTAAATGCGCAATTTTCGGGCTTTCAGTACACTCATTTATATTGCTCAGAATCAATTTTAAATGAAACCATATGATTCTACACATCAATTTACATAAGAATCACCATTAATCTTGATATGCATGAAAATACACTAAATGCGCAGTTTTTGGTCTTTCAGTACAGTCATTTATATTGATCAGAATCAGTTTTAAATGTAACCATATGATTCTACAAATCAATTTACATAAGAATAAGCATTAATCTTGATATGCATGAAAATACACTAAATGCGCAATTTTCGGGCCTTCAGTACACTCATTTATATTGCTCGGAATCAATTTTAAATGTGACCATATGATTCTACACATCAATTTACATAAGAATCAGCATTAATCTTGATATGCATGAAAATACACTAAATGCGCAATTTTCGGTCTTTCAGTACACACATTTATAATGCTCAGAATCAATTTTAAATGAGACCATATGATTCTACACATCAATTTACATAAGAATCAGCATTAATCTTGATATGCATGAAAATACACTAAATGCGCAATTTTCGGTCTTTCAGTACAGTCATTTCTATTGCTCAGAATCAATTTTAAATGAAACCATATGATTCTACACAACAATTTACATAAGAATCAGCATTAATCTTGATATGCATGAAAATACACTAAATGCGCAATTTTCGGGCTTTCAGTACACTCATTTATATTGCTCAGAATCAATTTTAAATGAAACCGTATGATTCTACACATCAATTTACATAAGAATCAGCATTAATATTGATATGCAATAAAATACACTAAATGCGCAATTTTCGGGCTTTCAGTACACTCATTTATATTGCTCAGAATCAATTTTAAATGAAACCATATGATTCTACACATCAATTTACATAAGAATCAGCATTAATCTTGATATGCATGAAAATACACTAAATGCGCAGTTTTTTGACTTTCAGTACACTCATTTATATTGCTCAGTATCAATTTTAAATGAGACCATACGATTCTACACATCAATTTACATAAGAATCAGCATTAATCTTGATATGCATGAAAATACACTAAATGCGCAATTTTCGGGCTTTCAGTACACTCTTTTATATTGCTCAGAATCAATTTTAATTGAATCCATATGATTCTACACATCAATTTACATAAGAATCAGCATTAATCTTGATATGCATGAAAATACACTAAATGCGCAATTTTCGGGTTTTCAGTACACTCATTTATATTGCACAGAATCAATTTTAAATGAGACCGGATGATTCTACACATCAATTTACATAAGAATCAGCATTAATCTTGATATGCATGAAAATACACTAAATGCGCAAATTTCGGGCTTTCAGTACACTCATTTATATTGCTCAGAATCAATTTTAAATGAAACCATTTGATTCTACACATCAAATTACATAAGAATCAGCATTAATCTTGATATGCATGAAAATACACTAAATGCGCAATTATCGGTCTTTCAGTACAGTCATTTCTATTGCTCAGAATCAATTTTAAATGAAACCATATGATTCTGCACATCAATTTACATAAGAATCATCATTAATCTTGATATGCATGAAAATACACTAAATGCGCAATTTTCCGGCTTTCAGTACACTCATTTATATTGCTCGGAATCAATTTTAAATGAGACCATATGATTCTACACATCAATTTACATAAGAATCAGCATTAATCTTGATATGCATGAAAATACACTAAATGCGCAATTTTCGGGCTTTCAGTACACACATTTATATTGCTCATAATCAATTTTAAATGAGACCGTATGATTCTACACATCAATTTACATAAGAATCAGTATTAATCTTGATATGCATGAAAATACACTAAATGCGCAATTTTCGGGCTTTCAGTACACTCATTTATATTGCTCAGAATCAATTTTAAATGAGACCATATGAATCTACACATCAATTTACATAAGAATCCGCATTAATCTTGATATGCTGAAAATACACTAAATGCGCAATTTTCGGGCTTTCAGTACACACATTTATATTGCTCAGAATCAATTTTAAATGAGACCATATGATTCTACACAACAATTTACATAAGAATCAGCATTAATCTTGATATGCATGAAAATACACTAAATGCGCAATTTTCGGGCTTTCAGTACACTCATTTATATTGCTCAGAATCAATTTTAAATGAAACCGTATGATTCTACACATCAATTTACATAAGAATCAGCATTAATATTGATATGCAATAAAATACACTAAATGCGCAATTTTCGGGCTTTCAGTACACTCATTTATATTGCTCAGAATCAATTTTAAATGAAACCATATGATTCTACACATCAATTTACATAAGAATCAGCATTAATCTTGATATGCATGAAAATACACTAAATGCGCAGTTTTTTGACTTTCAGTACACTCATTTATATTGCTCAGTATCAATTTTAAATGAGACCATACGATTCTACACATCAATTTACATAAGAATCAGCATTAATCTTGATATGCATGAAAATACACTAAATGCGCAATTTTCGGGCTTTCAGTACACTCTTTTATATTGCTCAGAATCAATTTTAATTGAATCCATATGATTCTACACATCAATTTACATAAGAATCAGCATTAAACTTGATATGCATGAAAATACACTAAATGCGCAATTTTCGGGTTTTCAGTACACTCATTTATATTGCACAGAATCAATTTTAAATGAAACCATATGATTCTACACATCAATTTACATAAGAATCAGCATTAATCTTGATATGCATGAAAATACACTAAATGCGCAATTTTCGGGCTTTCAGTACACTCATTTATATTGCTCAGAATCAATTTTAAATGAAACCGTATGATTCTACACATCAATTTACATAAGAATCAGCATTAATATTGATATGCATGAAAATACACTAAATGCGCAATTTTCGGGCTTTCAGTACACTCATTTATATTGCTCAGAATCAATTTTAAATGAAACCATATGATTCTACACATCAATTTACATAAGAATCAGCATTAATCTTGATATGCATGAAAATACACTAAATGCGCAGTTTTTTGACTTTCAGTACACTCATTTATATTGCTCAGTATCAATTTTAAATGAGACCATACGATTCTACACATCAATTTACATAAGAATCAGCATTAATCTTGATATGCATGAAAATACACTAAATGCGCAATTTTCGGGCTTTCAGTACACTCTTTTATATTGCTCAGAATCAATTTTAATTGAATCCATATGATTCTACACATCAATTTACATAAGAATCAGCATTAATCTTGATATGCATGAAAATACACTAAATGCCCAATTTTCGGGTTTTCAGTACACTCATTTATATTGCACAGAATCAATTTTAAATGAGACCGTATGATTCTACACATCAATTTACATAAGAATCAGCATTAATCTTGATATGCATGAAAATACACTAAATGCGCAAATTTCGGGCTTTCAGTACACTCATTTATATTGCTCAGAATCAATTTTAAATGAAACCATTTGATTCTACACATCAAATTACATAAGAATCAGCATTAATCTTGATATGCATGAAAATACACTAAATGCGCAATTATCGGTCTTTCAGTACAGTCATTTCTATTGCTCAGAATCAATTTTAAATGAAACCATATGATTCTACACATCAATTTACATAAGAATCATCATTAATCTTGATATGCATGAAAATACACTAAATGCGCAATTTTCGGGCTTTCAGTACACTCATTTATATTGCTCGGAATCAATTTTAAATGAGACCATATGATTCTACACATCAATTTACATAAGAATCAGCATTAATCTTGATATGCATGAAAATACACTAAATGCGCAATTTTCGGGCTTTCAGTACACACATTTATATTGCTCATAATCAATTTTAAATGAGACCGTATGATTCTACACATCAATTTACATAAGAATCAGCATTAATCTTGATATGCATGAAAATACACTAAATGCGCAATTTTCGGGCTTTCAGTACAATCATTTATATTGCTCAGAATCAATTTTAAATGAGACCATATGAATCTACACATCAATTTACATAAGAATCCGCATTAATCTTGATATGCTGAAAATACACTAAATGCGCAATTTTCGGGCTTTCAGTACACACATTTATATTGCTCAGAATCAATTTTAAATGAAACCATATGATTCTACATATCAATTTACATAAGAATCAGTATTAATCTTGACATGCATGAAAATACACTAAATGCGCAATTTTCGGGCTTTCAGTACACTCATTTATATTGCTCAGAATCAATTTTAAATGAAACCATATGATTCTACACATCAATTTACATAAGAATCAGCATTAATCTTGATATGCATGAAAATACACTAAATGATTAATTTTCGGGCTTTCAGTACACTCATTTATATTGCTCAGAATCAATTTTAAATGAGACCGTATGATTCTACACATCAATTTACATATGAATCAGCATTAATCTTGATATGCATGAAAATACACTAAATGCGCAATTTTCGGGCTTTCAGTACACACATTTATATTGATCAGAATCAATTTTAAATGAGACCATACGATTCTGCACATCAATTTACATAAGAATCAGCATTAATCTTGATATGTATGAAAATACACTAAATGCGCAATTTTCGGGCTTTTCAGTACACTCATTTATATTGCTCAGAATCAATTTTAAATGAGACCGTATGATTCTACACATCAATTTACATAAGAATCAGCATTAATCTTGATATGCATGAAAATACACTAAATGCTCAATTTTCGGGCTTACAGTACACTCATTTATATTGATCAGAATCAATTTTAAATGAGACCATATGATTCTACACATCAATTTACATAAGAATTAGCATTAATCTTGATATGCATGAAAATACACTTAATGCGCAATATTCCAGCTTTCAGTACACTCATTTATATTGCTCAGAATCAATTTTAAATGAGACCGTATGATTCTACACATCAATTTACATAAGAATCAACATTAATCTGGATATGCATGAAAATACACTAAATGCGCAAATTTCGGGCTTTCAGTACACTCATTTATATTGCTCAGAATCAATTTTAAATGAAACCATATGATTCTACACATCAATTTACATAAGAATCAGCATTAATCTTGATATGCATGAAAATACACTAAATGCGCAATTTTCAGGCTTTCAGTACAGTCATTTCTATTGCTCAGAATCAATTTTAAATGAAACCATATGATTCTACACATCAATTTACATAAGAATCAGCATTAATCTTGATATGCATGAAAATACACTAAATGCGCAATTTTCGGGCTTTCAGTACACTCATTTATATTGCTCGGAATCAATTTAAAATGAGACCATATGATTCTACACATCAATTTACATAAGAATCAGCATTAATCTTGATATGCATGAAAATACACTAAATGCGCAATTTTCGTGCTTTCAGCACACTCATTTATATTGCTCAGAATCAATTTTAAATGAGACCATATGATTCTACACATCAATTTACATAAGAATCAGCATTAATCTCGATATGCATGAAAATACACTAAATGCGCAATTTTCGGGCTTTCAGTACACTCATTTATATTGCTCAGAATCAATTTTAAATGAAACCATATGATTCTACACATCAATTTACATAAGAATCAGCATTAATTTTGATATGCATTAAAATACACTAAATGCGCAATTTTCGGGCTTTCAGTACACTCATTTATATTGCTCAGAATCAATTTTAAATGAAACCATATGATTCTACACATCAATTTACATAAGAATCAGCATTAATCTTGATATGCATGAAAATACACTAAATGCGCAATTTTCGGGCTTTCAGTACACTCATTTATATTGCTCGGAATCAATTTTAAATGAGACCATATGATTCTACACATCAATTTACATAAGAATCAGCATTAATCTTGATATGCATGAAAATACACTAAATGCGCAATTTTCGGGCTTTCAGTACACACATTTATATTGCTCAGAATCAATTTCAAATGAGACCGTATGATTCTACACATCAATCTACATAAGAATCAGCATTAATCTTGATATGCATGAAAATACACTAAATGCGCAGTTTTTGATATTTCAGTATACTCATTTATATTGATCAGAATCAATTTTAAATGAGACCATATGATTCTACACATCAATTTACATAAGAATCAGCATTAATCTTGATATGCATGAAAATACACTAAATGCGCAATTTTCGGACTTTGAGTACACTCATTTATATTGCTCAGAATCAAATTTAAATGAGACCGTATGATTCTACAAATCGATTTGCATAAGAATCAGCATTAATCTTGATATGCATGAAAATACACTAAATGCGCAATTTTCGGGCTTTCAGTACAGTCATTTATATTGCTCAGAATCAATTTTGAATGAAACCATGATTCTACACATCAATTTACATAAGAATCGGCATTAATCTTGATATGCATGAAAATACACTAAATGCGCAATTTCGGGCTTTCAGTACACACATTTATATTGCTCGGAATCAATTTTAAATGAGACCATATCATTCTACACATCAATTTATATAAGAACCAGCATTAATCTTGATATGCATGAAAATACACTATATGCGCAATTTCCGGCTTTCAGTACACTCATTTATATTGCTCAGAATCAATTTTAAATGAGACCATATGATTCTACACATCTATTTACATAAGAATCAGCATTAATCTTGATATGCATGAAAATACACTAAATGCGCAGTTTTTGATCTTTCAGTACACTCATTTATATTGCTCAGAATCAATTTTAAATGAGACCATATGATTCTACACATCAATTTACATAAGAATCAGCATTAATCTTGATATGCATGAAAATACACTAAATGCGCAGTTTTTGATCTTTCAGTACACTCATTTATATTGATCAGAATCAATTTTAAATGAGACCATATGATTCTACACATCAATTTACATAAGAATCAGCATTAATCTTGATATGCATGAAAATACACTAAATACGCTGTTTTTGGTCTTTCAATACACTCATCTATATTGATCAGAATCAATTTAAAAATGAGACCATATGATTCTACACATCAATTTACACAAGAATCAGCTTTAATCTTGATATGCATGTAATTCACTAAATGCGCAGTTTTTGATCTTTCAGTACATTCATTTATATTGATCAGAATCAATTTTAAATGAGACCATATGATTCTCCACATCAATTTACATAAGAATCAGCATTAATCTTGATATGCATGAAAATACACTAAATGCGCAATTTTCGGGCTTTCAGTACACTCATTTATATTGCTCAGAATCAATTTAAATGAGACCATATGATTCTACACATCAATTTACATAAGAATCAGCATTAATCTTGATATGCATGAAAATACACTAAATGCGCCGTTTTTGATCTTTCAGTACAATCATTTATATTGCTCAGAATCAATTTTAAATGAGACCGTATGATTCTACACATCAATTTACATAAGAATCAGCATTAATCTTGATATGCATGAAAATACACTAAATGCGCAATTTTCGGGCTTTCAGCACACTCATTTATATTGCTCAGAATCAATTTTAAATGAGACCATATGATTATACACATCAATTTACATAAGAATCAGCATTAATCCTGATATGCATGAAAATACACTAAATGCGCAATTTTCGGGCTTTCAGTACACTCATTTATATTGCTCAGAACCAATTTTAAATGAAACCATATGATTCTACACATCAATTTACATAAGAATCAGCATTAATCTTGATATGGATGAAAATACATTAAAAGCGCAATTTTCGGGGTTTCAGTACATTCATTTATATTGCTCAGAATCAATTTTAAATGAGACCGTACGATTCTACACATCAATTTACATAAGAATCATCATTAATCTTGATATGCATGAAAATACACTAAATGCGCAATTTTCGGGCTTTCAATACACTCATCTATATTGATCAGAATCAATTTTAAATGAGACCATATGATTCTACACATCAATTTACATTAGAATCAGCTTTAATCTTGATATGCATGAAAATACTCTAAATGCGCAATATTCGGGCATTCAGTACATTCATTTATATTGCTCAGAATCAATTTTAAATGAGACCATATGATTCTAAACATCAATTTACATAAGAATCAGCATTAATCTTGATATGCATGAAAATACACTAAATGCGCAATTTTCGGGCTTTCAGTACACTCATTTATATTGCTCAGAATCACTTTTAAATGAGACCATATGATTCTACACATCAATTTACATAAGAATCAGCATTAATCTTGATATGCATGAAAATACACTAAATGCGCAATTTTGGGGCTTTCAGTACACTCATTTATATTGCTCAGAATCAATTTTAAATGAGACCGTATGATTCTACACATCAATTTACATAAGAATCAGCATTAATCTTGATACGCATGAAAATCCACTAAATGCGCAGTGTTTGGACTTTCAGTACACTCATTTATATTGATCAGAATCAATTTTAAATGAGACCATATGATTCTACACATCAATGTACATAAGAATCAGCATTAATCTTGATATGCATGAAAATACACTAAATGCGCAATTTTCGGGCTTTCAGTACACTCATTGATATTGCTCAGAATCAATTTTAAATGAAACCATATGATTCTACACATCAATTTACATAAGAATCAGCATTAATCTTGATATGCATGAAAATACTCTAAATGCGCAATTTTCGGGCTTTCAGTACACTCATTTATATTGCTCAGAATCAATTTTAAATGAAACCATATGATTCTACACATCAATTTACATAAGAATCAGCATTAATCTTGATATGCATGAAAATACTCTAAATGATTAATTTTCGGGCTTTCAGTACACTCATTTATTTTGCTCAGAATCAATTTTACATTAAACCATATGATTCTACACATCAATTTACAAAAGAATCAGCATTAATTTGATATGCATGAAAATAAACTAAATGCGCAGTTTTTGGTCTTTCAGTACATTCATTTATATTGAACAGGATCAGTTTTAAATGAGACCATATGATTCTACTCAACAATTTAATTCAGAATCAGCATTAATCTTGATGTGCATGAAAATACACTAAATGCCCAATTTTCGGGCTTTCAGTACATTCATTTATATTGCTCAGAATCAATTTTAAATGAGACCATATGATTCTACACATCAATTTACATAAGAATCAGCATTAATCTTGATATGCATGAAAATACACTAAATGCGCAATTTTCGGGCTTTCAGTACAATCATTTATATTGCTCAGAATTAATTTTAAATGAAACCATATGATTCTAATCATCAATTTACATAAGAATCAGCATTAATCTTGATATGCATGAAAATACAGTAAATGCGCAAGTTTCGGGCTTTCAGTACACTCATTTATATTGCACAGAATTTAATTTTAAATGAGAACGTATGCTTCTACACATCAATTTACATAAGAATCTGCATTAATCTTGATATGCATGAAAATACACTAAATGCGCAGTTTTTGGTCTTTCAGTACACTCATTTATATTGATCAGAATCAATTTTAAATGAGACCGTATGATTCTACACATCAATTTACATAAGAATCAGCATTAATCTTGATATGCATGAAAATACACTAAATGCGCAAATTTCGGGCTTTCAGTATACTCATTTATATTGCTCAGAATCAATTTCAAATGAAACCATATGATTCTACACATCAATTTACATAAGAATCAGCATGAATCTTGATATGCATGAAAATACACTAAATGCGCAATTTTCGGGCAATCAGTACAGTCATTTATATTGATCAGAATCACTTTTAAATGAGACCATATGATTCGACACATCAATTTAAATAAGAATCAGCATTAATCTTGATATGCATGAAAATACACTAAATGCCCAATTTTCGGGCTTTCAGTACACTCATTTATATTGCTCGGAATCAATTTTAAATGAAACCATATGATTCTACACATCAATTTACATAAGAATCAGCATTAATCTTGATATGCATGAAAATACACTAAAATCGCAGTTTTGGTCTTTCAATACACTCATTTATATTGCTCAGAATCAATTTTAAATGAAACCATATGATTCTACACATCAATTTACATAAGAATCAGCGATAATCTTGATATGCATGAAAATACACTAAATGCGAAATTTTCGGGCTTTCAGCACACTCATTTATATTGCTCAGAATTAATTTTAAGTGTGACCATATGATTCTACACATCAATTTACGTAAGAATCAGCATTAATCTTGATATGCATGAAAATACACTAAATGCGCAATTTTCGGGCTTTCAGTACACTCATTTATATTGCTCAGAATCAATTTTAAATGAAACTATATGATTCTACACATCAATTTACATAAGAATCAGCATTAATCTTGATATGCATGAAAATGCACTAAATGCGCAATTTTCGGGCTATCAGTACCCTCATTTATATTGCTCAGAATCAATTTCAAATGATTCCGTATGATTCGAAACATTAATTTACATAAGAATCAGCATTAATCTTGATATGCATGAAAATACACTAAATGCGCAATTTTCGGGCTTTCAGTACACTCATTTATATTGCTCAGAATCAATTTTAATTGAGACCATATGATTCTACACATCAATTTACATAAGAATCAGCATTAATCTTGATATGCATGAAAATACACTAAATGCGCAATTTTCGGGCTTTCAGTACACTCATTTATATTGCTCAGAATCAATTTTAAATGAGACCATATGATTCTACACATCAATTTACATAATAATCAGCATTAGTCTTGATATGCATGAAAATACACTAAATGCGCAGTTTTTGATCTTTCAGTACACTCATTTATATTGATCAGAATTAATTTTAAATGAGACCATATGATTCTACACATCAATTTACATAATAATCAGCATTAATCTTGATATGCATGAAAATAAACTAAATACGCTGTTTTTCGTCTTTCAATACACTCATCTATATTGATCAGAATCAATTTAAAAATGAGACCATATGATTCTACACATCAATTTACACAAGAATCAGCTTTAATCTTGATATGCATGTAATTCACTAAATGCGCAGTTTTTGATCTTTCAGTACACTCATTTATATTGATCAGAATCAATTTTAAATGAGACCATATGATTCTACACATCAATTTACATAAGAATCAGCATTAATCTTGATATGCATGAAAATACACTAAATGCGCAATTTTCGGGCTTTCAGTACACTCATTTATATTGCTCAGAACCAATTTTAAATGAAACCATATGATTCTACACATCAATTTACATAAGAATCAGCATTAATCTTGATATGGATGAAAATACATTAAAAGCGCAATTTTCGGGCTTTCAGTACATTCATTTATATTGCTCAGAATCAATTTTAAATGAGACCGTATGATTCTACACATCAATTTACATAAGAATCATCATTAATCTTGATATGCATGAAAATACACTAAATGCGCAGTTTTTGGTCTTTCAGTACACTCATTTATATTGATCAGAATCAATTTTAAATGAGACCGTATGATTCTACACATCAATTTACATAAGAATCAGCATTAATCTTGATATGCATGAAAATACACTAAATGCGCAATTTTCGGGCTTTCAGTACACTCATTTATATTGCTCAGAATCAATTTCAAATGAAACCATATGATTCTACACATCAATTTACATAAGAATCAGCATGAATCTTGATATGCATGAAAATACACTAAATGCGCAATTTTCGGGCAATCAGTACAGTCATTTATATTGATCAGAATCACTTTTAAATGAGACCATATGATTCGACACATCAATTTAAATAAGAATCAGCATTAATCTTGATATGCATGAAAATACACTAAATGCCCAATTTTCGGGCTTTCAGTACACTCATTTATATTGCTCGGAATCAATTTTAAATGAAACCATATGATTCTACACATCAATTTACATAAGAATCAGCATTAATCTTGATATGCATGAAAATACAATAAAATCGCAGTTTTGGTCTTTCAATACACTCATTTATATTGCTCAGAATCAATTTTAAATGAAACCATATGATTCTACACATCAATTTACATAAGAATCAGCGATAATCTTGATATGCATGAAAATACACTAAATGCGAAATTTTCGGGCTTTCAGCACACTCATTTATATTGCTCAGAATTAATTTTAAGTGTGACCATATGATTCTACACATCAATTTACGTAAGAATCAGCATTAATCTTGATATGCATGAAAATACACTAAATGCGCAATTTTCGGGCTTTCAGTACACTCATTTATATTGCTCAGAATCAATTTTAAATGAAACTATATGATTCTACACATCAATTTACATAAGAATCAGCATTAATCTTGATATGCATGAAAATGCACTAAATGCGCAATTTTCGGGCTATCAGTACCCTCATTTATATTGCTCAGAATCAATTTCAAATGATTCCGTATGATTCGAAACATCAATTTACATAAGAATCAGCATTAATCTTGATATGCATGAAAATACACTAAATGCGCAATTTTCGGGCTTTCAGTACACTCATTTATATTGCTCAGAATCAATTTTAATTGAGACCATATGATTCTACACATCAATTTACATAAGAATCAGCATTAATCTTGATATGCATGAAAATACACTAAATGCGCAATTTTCGGGCTTTCAGTACACTCATTTATATTGCTCAGAATCAATTTTAAATGAGACCGTATGATTCTACACATCAATTTACATAATAATCAGCATTAGTCTTGATATGCATGAAAATACACTAAATGCGCAGTTTTTGATCTTTCAGTACACTCATTTATATTGATCAGAATCAATTTTAAATGAGACCATATGATTCTACACATCAATTTACATAATAATCAGCATTAATCTTGATATGCATGAAAATACACTAAATACGCTGTTTTTGCTCTTTCAATACACTCATCTATATTGATCAGAATCAATTTAAAAATGAGACCATATGATTCTACACATCAATTTACACAAGAATCAGCTTTAATCTTGATATGCATGTAATTCACTAAATGCGCAGTTTTTGATCTTTCAGTACACTCATTTATATTGATCAGAATCAATTTTAAATGAGACCATATGATTCTCCACATCAATTTACATAAGAATCAGCATTAATCTTGATATGCATGAAAATACACTAAATGCGCAATTTTCGGGCTTTCAGTACACTCATTTATATTGCTCAGAATCAATTTAAATGAGACCATATGATTCTACACATCAATTTACATAAGAATCAGCATTAATCTTGATATGCATGAAAATACACTAAATGCGCCGTTTTTGATCTTTAAGTACAATCATTTATATTGCTCAGAATCAATTTTAAATGAGACCGTATGATTCTACACATCAATTTACATAAGAATCAGCATTAATCTTGATATGCATGAAAATACACTAAATGCGCAATTTTCGGGCTTTCAGCACACTCATTTATATTGCTCAGAATCAATTTTAAATGAGACCATCTGATTATACACATCAATTTACATAAGAATCAGCATTAATCTTGATATGCATGAAAATACACTAAATGCGCAATTTTCGGGCTTTCAGTACACTCATTTATATTGCTCAGAACCAATTTTAAATGAAACCATATGATTCTACACATCAATTTACATAAGAATCAGCATTAATCTTGATATGGATGAAAATACATTAAAAGCGCAATTTTCGGGCTTTCAGTACATTCATTTATATTGCTCAGAATCAATTTTAAATGAGACCGTATGATTCTACACATCAATTTACATAAGAATCATCATTAATCTTGATATGCATGACAATACACTAAATGCGCAATTTTCGGGCTTTCAGTACACTCATTTATATTGCTCAGAATCAATTTTAAATGAGACCATATGATTCTACACATCAATTTACAAAAGAATCAGGATTAATCTTGCTATGCATGAAAATACACTAAATGCGCAATTTTCGGGCTTTCAATACACTCATCT
>JBBBDQ010003549.1:0-17499 GCA_037127315.1 Ascarosepion bandense | reverse complement strand
GCAAGTGGATAATTCAAAATGAAAATGGAATGGAATGAAAATGGAATTATCCACTGGACAATAAATACTAAAAAGAGTATGAAATACATCAATTTTTTTTTAAACTGGTGGGGGCCTAATAATTATGGCCGGTAGTGTGTGTATATATATATATATAAAATTTACAGGGTGCGATGGGTAAATTGTCGCTATTTGCCTTGTAAAATTTTGCAAAGTAATAATAACAAAAGAACCATTCTATTTTCATTTAGAATTTATCCACTTGGCAATAAATGCTAAAAGTAGTATGAAATACATCATTTTTCTTTAAAAACTGGGGTGGCTTAATAATTATGGCCGGTAGTGTGTATATATATATATATATATATATATATAGCAAATCTACAAGGTGCGATGGTTAAATTGTCGCTATTTGCTTGTAAAATTTTGCAAAGTAATAATAACAAAAGAACCATTCTATTTTCATTTAGAATTATCCACTTGGCAATAAATACTAAAAGTAGTATGAAATATGTAATTTCTTTTAAAAGACTGGGCTTGCCTAATAATTATGGCCGGTAGTGTGTATATATATATATATATCAAATTTACAGGGTGCGATGGCTAAATTGTCGCTATTTGCCTTGTAAAATTTTGCAAAGTAATAATAACAAAAGAACCATTCTATTTTCATTTAGAATTATCCACTTGGCAATAAATGTTAAAAATAGTATGAAATACATCATTTTTCTTTAAAAACTGGGGTTACCTAATAACTATGGCCGGTAGTGTGTGTCGATCTTTTCAGTTGTGAAAACGCAAGTCATTGTGCTTGAAATAATTGCTTGGTCGTTTTATCAATGAGAAAGTTAGGGAAATTTTGGTTCGGGCATATTCTTGCCGAATGAATAGCAGTTCACGGCTCGTCATTAATGAGAGAAAAGCGGTCATTTTGGTTGAATTTTGTTTTCGTACGAAGAAGCAGATACGGTTTATCATCGTCGTCGTTACCATTGCTTTATAGGTGCAGCCTATAATATTCGGATATAAAGACGTCTATATAAACTACAGTCTTCATCTTTATGTGACGTGTCCCTTCAGGATGTGGGCGATCATGGATTTTCACTTTCTCCTCTATCCCCTGTCTTTATCAATACTTGTATTCTTGGTATGCTCTAAGACACCGCTTCGCCTTTCTCTCACTCAAATCCATCTAGTTTGTTTTGCGCTGCCCCCTCCTGTATATTTTTCTCCCTATCCATCCTGTGAGTATCAGATTCTCCAAACCTTCTTTCCTCATGCGTGTCCCAGAAACCTCAGCAGCTCTTTCTGGTGCTAATTATAAGTTTCTTTTTCGTTTGCGTTCTTTCTAAAACCTTGTCGCTGCTCACATGTGCTGACCATGTCCACCATAGTTTATGAATATAGGATACCGCGCAATACGTAATCTGTTCAATGAAACAACGTCAAAGATTAACACTCACTAGTCAGACACTCTGCTGAATCGGACTACATCACAAATACTCTGGAAAATATAGTTACCTTTTATACACGTCGCAGTGAATATTTTCAGCCTTCTGATTGGTTAACCCTTCCATTGGTGAACTATAAAATGAGTCAGCTCATTGCTGGCTCACCAGTATACAATGGTACCCCCAAAACTCCAACAATATGCCCGGTCCATGGTATCTTCAGCAACCTTCTGTAGAAACACATTTCTGTTACTTCGTGTCTCTCCTTCATCAGACATCGTCTAGCATTCGCCATATAGGAGGACAGATTTCAAATATATCCTTTCTCTCACTACTCGGCCTTTGAAATGCATTCTCGGCAATGCCAATACTACTTCGGATTTCATTGCCACTCTTTTTATCCTCTGTCAAGCACTTCCATTGTATTTAAATTTCTGCTGCTGTTTGTATTTAAAATCCCCGACCTGTAGTTGGTGTCCTCTTTTTGCTGATGACCATGCATTTAGTTTTCTTTGTGTTTTAGTCTTTCTTTTCGCTTTTCCTTGCTATCTTCTGTAGGAGTGTTGTATCGTGGAATGAAAAGATGCACTGTGAAATGTAGATAATCTACTTTATTAACAGAATCGTACAACCAAGATGTACGTACAATAGTTACAGTTTCTCGCAGTATACAATGTAACCGCAATTTCTACTCCAACCGCTTCTTTTATCGCACTTTCCTCCTGTGGAATCCCTTCCAGATACTTGCTTCCCCGACAGCTATAATCTGCAGGAGTTTAAATGTAAGGTCAATAGGCACCTCCTAACAAAGTAACTCTTGTCCATTCTCTCAAACACTCTTCTCATCTACCCAAAGCTCATCCTCGGTATCCTTACCCGTCTATCACCCTCCTTCTGACATTTCCTATACCTAACCACTATTTCTCATCACTTTTCCCTATGTAACCCCCTGCGCAATAGTGGCAGTGGAATAACTTGCTTGGGGTGAAATAATTATAAAAAGAAGTAGTAGGCATTACTTCCCGAAGTTATTGTGTTTTATACATCCGGGCGACCGGATGTCACATAGTACAAGCAACGACACAACAAGGAGGCCTGCTATCAGCACTGTGCCGTCTGCATATCTTAGATTTTGTTAGATTGTGGCCGCCAGTGACGAATCCTGTCAGGAATTTTGGTTCTTTTATAAGTGTTTTGTTGTATAGGTTAAATAGGTCCGTGAGAAGACACATCCTTTTTCAATTTTTGTACATCTGATGAATTTATCTCTCCTGTCCATATGCAGGCGGTTTTCTACCAGTACAGATTCTTAATTATTCTGATGACTTCCCGGAATATGTCAAGGTTGTCGAACATCTCGGTATAAGGACTTCTACGAGGGTCATTCAATAAATAAGGTGAATTTTTCGGTTTAAGGACTTCTACGAGGGTCATTCAATAAATAAGGTGAATTTTTCGGTTTAAGGACTTCTACGAGGGTCATTCAATAAATAAGGTGAATTTTACGGTATAAGGACTTCTACGAGGATCATTCAATAAATAAGGTGAATTTTTCGGTTTAAGGACTTCTACGAGGGCCATTCAATAAATAAGGTGAATTTTTCGGTTTAAGGACTTCTACGAGGGTCATTCAAGAAATAAGGTGAATTTTTCGGTATAAGGACTTCTACGAGGGTCATTCAATAAATAAGGTGAATTTTTCGGTATAAGGACTTCTACGAGGGTCATTCAATAAATAAGGTGAATTTTTCGGTATAAGGACTTCTACGAGGGTCATTCAATAAATAAGGTGAATTTTTCGGTATAAGGACTTCTACGAGGGTCATTCAATAAATAAGGTGAATTTTTGGGTTTAAGGACTTCTCCGAGGGACATTCAATAAATAAGGTGAATTTTTCGGTTTAAGGACTTCTACGAGGGTCATTCAATAAATAAGGTGAATTTTTCGGTTTAAGGACTTCTACGAGGGTCATTCAATAAATAAGGTGAATTTTTCGGTTTAAGGACTTCTACGAGGGTCATTCAAGAAATAAGGTGAAATTTTCGGTATAAGGACTTCTACGAGGGTCATTCAATAAATGAGGTGAATATTTCGGTATAAGGACTTCTACGAGGGTCATTCAATAAATAAGGTGAAATTTTCGGTATAAGGACTTCTATGAGGGTCATTCAATAAATGAGGTGAATTTTTCGGTATAAGGACTTCTACGAGGGTCATTCAAGAAATAAGGTGAAATTTTCGGTATAAGGACTTCTACGAGGGTCATTCAATAAATAAGGTGAATTTTTTGGTATAAGGACTTCTACGAGGGTCATTCAATAAATAAGGTGAATTTTTTGGTATAAGGACTTCTACGAGGCTCATTCAATAAATAAGGTGAAATTTTCGGTATAAGGACTTCTACGAGGGTCATTCAATAAATAAGGTGAAATTTTTCGGTATAAGGACTTCTACGAGGGTCATTCAATAAATAAGGTGAATTTTTCGGTATAAGGACTTCTACGAGGGTCATTCAATAAATAAGGTGAATTTTTCGGTATAAGGACTTCTACGAGGGTCATTCAATAAATAAGGTGAAATTTTCGGTATAAGGACTTCTACGAGGGTCATTCAAGAAATAAGGTGAAATTTTCGGTATAAGGACTTCTACGAGGGTCATTCAAGAAATAAGGTGAAATTTTCGGTATAAGGACTTCTACGAGGGTCATTCAAGAAATAAGGTGAAATTTTCGGTATAAGGACTTCTACGAGGGTCATTCAATAAATAAGGTGAATTTTTTGGTATAAGGACTTCTACGAGGGTCATTCAATAAATAAGGTGAATTTTTCGGTTTAAGGACTTCTTACTCTTTTCTTTCCTTCCAGTGAAATTTTCCTGTCTGTTAGTACTTTGCTATAAACTAGTTGCTAAACAAGGTTATCAGACCATATCTGTCCTGCTATTCAGTTAATAGTTATGAAGATAAAGGTTCATGCCTTTCTCAAGGTTATTAGCACCGAAGTGAATGTAACTCGGTTTTTCAATTTTTCATTCTGAGCCGTTATATATTACCTAACAACACACATCCAAATTCTCTATTAATAACCGGTAAAAGGTTCATAAGCCGTGAAAACGAAACTGGGCAACGGCTGAGCTTCTAAATCTGTCTTGATGATAAACTAGTTGGTTGTTTTGTTTTTATGGCATATCAACACCTTGGCGGGTCATTTATTGCCAACTAAATTTTTGTTTATTGCTGGTAATAGCTTTTTCTTTTTCAATAAGTTATTGTCGTTTTTATATAAGTTTTGTGTCTAGTAATACTTTTTTTTCTTTTCGAGTATCAAGATTCATTGGGATTTGTTTTTAAGGGCAGGGTCCCCAAGTCCTACCCTTGTTATTTAACCCATAACTGGAGAGAAGGGACGGATTAATACCTTTCCCAAGAGTACCAGTAAATGAATGCACAGTATTCAAATGGAATTCGAACTCAGCTCACAGATTTCTCTTTCCAAGCCAATATCCACTGCACCACAACGCACATCTGTCACTAAAAGCTTACAGCACCTGGTATTCTCAAGCGGTCACCCATCTAAGTACTGACCAGGCTCAATTTTGCTTAACTTCGGTAATCGAGCGAGAACCGGTGTATTCAACGTGATATGGCCGTAAGCCCGATGATAAACTTATTAAATTTTAAAATTTTCCTGTTCTATCTGCCGTGTCCCATCAGGATGTCGGCGATCGTGGCCCTCCAGATTCCGTATCCCTTGAAGCTCTCAATACTCCTTTTCTTGTTACCTCTCCCAAATCCTGCTCTGTCATCCATTTGCTCAAGCTCCTAAATCTAGAATATAAATGTATAGAAACTAGCATGGCCACAAAGTGAGGTATCAGTTTATATATTGGTTATAATATAGAATTGATCCCCCATTTTATATCCACATATTTTCTGATTTATATTTATCGAATTCTGATAGTTATAAATACACTCCTTTAAATCCTGATTAACTAAGCAGTCATGTCTTTTAGATTTATTTCTTCTATATGACGTGTCTCTTCAGGACGTAGGCGATCATGGCCTTCCACATCTTCCTATCCCTTGCAGCTCTTCACACCCTTTCACTCGTTACCTCTCCCAAACCCTGCACTGCCACCCATTTGATCAAGATCATAAATCTAGAATATAAATGAAGAGAAACTAGAATGGTCACAAATTTAGGGGTCAGTTTTATAGTGATTATGATATAGAACCGATCCCCCACTTTATGTCTACATAGTTTCTGATTTGTTCATCGAATTCTGATCAGTTATGAATCCACCTTTTCTCAATACTGATTAGCTAATTTTTAGAATTATATTTTCTTCTTTGTGCCATGTCCTTTATGGACGTAGGCGCTCATGATCTTCCATATTTCCCTATCTCTTGTGGCTCTTAACACCCCTTCCCTTGGTATCCTACTCAATCCAAGCTTCACCCTCCATTTACTCAAGTCCATCAAGTATATCATGCGTTGTTTTCCCTTATCTCTCTTCCGTTCTATCCGTCCCGTGAGCATCAGATTCTCCAAGCCTTCCTTTCTCATGTTCAAAAAACTTCAGCTGTCTTTTTCTAGTGTTAAGTATCAGTTTCCTTCTCGTGTCCATCCTCTCCAAAACCCCATCGTTGCTTACTTTTTTCGTCCATAATATCCTCTGCATCCTTCTGTAAAACCACATTTCGGTTGCTTCAAGTCTTTCCTTCATGAGTTTGTCCAGCATTTGCTGCCATATTGAAGGACAGACATCATATAAAAATCCAGTACTCTCTTCTTGGTTTCAAGCGAAATGTTCCTGTCTCTTACTACTCTACTCAGTTTCCGGAATGCATCCTTGGCCATCCCAATACGACTTCGGATCTCAATGTTGCACTTTCCGTCCTCCGTTAGAACACTTCCCAGATATTTTCCTGTCTCTCCATACTTTACACAGCTTCTGGAATGCATCCTTGGCCATCCCAATCCCCCTTCGGATCTCAGTGTCACAATTAGCGTCTTCTGTTAGGATACTTCCCAGGTATCTAAATTTCTGCAACTGTTTGATTGTAGCTTCTAATTGGCGTTTTGGGCTCTTCTTTTTTATTGATAACCATGCATTCAGTTTTCCTGTAGTTTATATATAGTCCTTTCCTTTCGCTTTTTTTAACTACTTCCTATAAAAGGTCTTGAAGTTTGTTTTTTTTTTTTTTTTTACTGTTTCTGCTGTCAGAACCTAAACAGCTGCGTATCTTATATTGTTCAGATTCCAGCCGCCTATGACGAATCCTAGCAGGACAACTAGAGCTCATAGAATGGTCTCGCTGTATAGTTTGATTATCTTTTCGTAATAGTATACAAAAAAATTAATATCTACTCTTCTGAAACAATAAAAATATAATCAGTTTTGAATGCATTACAAACAATTTTAGTTTGATTATCTTTTCTTAATAGTATGGAAAAAATGACATTTACTCTTCCGAATCAAGAAAAATATAATCAGTTTTGAATGCATTACAATCAATTTTAGTTTGATTATCTTTTCTTAATAGTATGGAAAAAATGACATTTACTCTTCCGAATCAAGAAAAATATAATCAGTTTTGAATGCATTACAATCAATTTTAGTTTGATTATCTTTTCTTAATAGTATAGAAAAAATGACATTTACTCTTCCGAATCAAGAAAAATATAATCAGTTTTGAATGCATTACAATCAATTTTAGTTTGATTATCTTTTCTTAACAGTATAGAAAAAATGACATTTACTCTTTCGAATCAAGAAAAATATAATCAGTTTTGAATGCATTACAATCAATTTTAGTTTGATTATCTTTTCTTAATAGTATAGAAAAAATGACATTTACTCTTCCGAATCAAGAAAAATATAATCAGATTTGAATGCATTACAATCAATTTTAGTTTGATTATCTTTTCTTAACAGTATAGAAAAAATGACATTTACTCTTCCGAATCAAGAAAAATATAATCAGTTTTGAATGCATTACAATCAATTTTAGTTTGATTATCTTTTCTTAATAGTATAGAAAAAATGACATTTACTCTTCCGAATCAAGAAAAATATAATCAGTTTTGAATGCATTACAATCAATTTTAGTTTGATTATCTTTTCTTAACAGTATAGAAAAAATGACATTTACTCTTCCGAATCAAGAAAAATATAATCAGTTTTGAATGCATTACAATCAATTTTAGTTTGATTATCTTTTCTTAATAGTATAGAAAAAATGACATTTACTCTTCCGAATCAAGAAAAATATAATCAGTTTTGAATGCATTACAATCAATTTTAGTTTGATTATCTTTTCTTAATAGTATAGAAAAAATGACATTTACTCTTCCGAATCAAGAAAAATATAATCAGTTTTGAATGCATTACAATCAATTTTAGTTTGATTATCTTTTCTTAATAGTATAGAAAAATGACATTTACTCTTCCGAATCAAGAAAAATATAATCAGTTTTGAATGCATTACAATCAATTTTAGTTTGATTATCTTTTCTTAATAGTATAGAAAAAATGACATTTACTCTTCCGAATCAAGAAAAATATAATCAGTTTTGAATGCATTACAATCAATTTTAGTTTGATTATCTTTTCTTAACAGTATAGAAAAAATGACATTTACTCTTCCGAATGAAGAAAAATATAATCAGTTTTGAATGCATTACAATCAATTTTAGTTTGATTATCTTTTCTTAATAGTATAGAAAAAATGACATTTACTCTTCCGAATCAAGAAAAATATAATCAGTTTTGAATGCATTACAATCAATTTTAGTTTGATTATCTTTGCTTAACAGTATAGAAAAAATGACATTTACTCTTCCGAATCAAGAAAAATATAATCAGTTTTGAATGCATTACAATCAATTTTAGTTTGATTATCTTTTCTTAATAGTATAGAAAAAATGACATTTACTCTTCCGAATCAAGAAAAATATAATCAGTTTTGAATGCATTACAATCAATTTTAGTTTGATTATCTTTTCTTAATAGTATAGAAAAAATGACATTTACTCTTCCGAATCAAGAAAAATATAATCAGTTTTGAATGCATTACAATCAATTTTAGTTTGATTATCTTTTCTTAACAGTATAGAAAAAATGACATTTACTCTTCCGAATCAAGAAAAATATAATCAGTTTTGAATGCATTACAATCAATTTTAGTTTGATTATCTTTTCTTAATAGTATAGAAAAAATGACATTTACTCTTCCGAAACAGGAAAAATATAATCAGTTTACGTGATGCATTAACTTATACAAACAGTTTCTGTTTGTATATCTTTGCGTAATAGTTTATAAAAAATAATATTTACTCTTCTGAAACTACGTAAATGTATTATATCTTATACAATCAATTTTAGTTTGAGTAATTTTTCATCACAGTATATAAAAAATTAATATTTACTCTTCCAAAACAATAAAAAAATAATCAGTTTTGAATGCATTATCTTATACAAAGTCTTTTAGTTTGACTATCTTTACGTAATAGTAAAAAAAAAATAATATTTACTCTTTTCGTAATAGTATAGAAAAAATAATATTTAATCTTCCAAAACAATAAAAGCGAAATCAGTTTACGTAATACATTATCTTATTGAAAAAAAATTATTTTGAGTATCTTTTCGTAATAGTATATAAAAAAAATAATATTTACTCTACCGAAAATATAAAAAAGTAATGAGTTTGAAATGTGATGCATTATCTTATATAAACAATTTTACAAGCTGAGTCGTCTCCTGATTCGTTTTTTACGGCTTATTCGCTATTTGCAGGTTATTTATAGCTAGGAAATATTTTAGCTCAAAAAGGGATATTCCATTATTTATATGAGGTATTACCAAAAGACATTTGTCGTGCTCTCTACGATACCCTCGTATCACCTATATTTATAAAAAATGAGAGAAGGGAATTTGTAAAATAATTCAAACCATCTTCTTTTTGAAACCAAACGTTTCATTGGTTCGTTCTCTATCAGCAGCAGCATTTTGCCTCTCTTTCGAAAAAGCGGGAATCTTCCCGCTCTTGAAGCTTCAGTTGGAAGGAAGATTTTGAAGCTACCAGACGTATTGCTTCAAGCTTACTTTTCTTTTAAGGCATTTATATTTTCGCCTACTTGTAAAAAGAAAGTAAGCCGGATACATTTCATTTTTACCTGCCTGAGAAACTAAACTAATTATTCAAACTGTGCAACAACCTTTTGCATCTAATATTTTTCTCCTGGTAAATAATTATATTACTTCAACGTATCCACTTAAACGCAAGTATTTTTTAACATTCTTTCACACACACCTTGCTTGCTGTTTATTTCTTCCAACTCATCATTGTGAATTATTTCACCTATTTGGAAATACAGATTATTTCTTCCAACTCATCATTGTGAATTATTTCAACTAGTTGGAAAGTTTCTTTGGAAGACACAGGACCTATTTTTCGTGCTCACCTTTTCTTTTAAGGCAATACTTGTTTTTGCCTACTCGTAAAAAGAAAGTAAGCCGGCTTCTTTACTTGACCAGAAGTTAAGTTTTATATTCAACATTTTGTTCCTGGTAAACTGCAAGTATTTTTTGACATTTCTTTATGCACACACTTTGATTGCATATTATTTTACAACTCTCACTTTGAATTGGAACAAAATACAGATTATTTCTTCCAACTCATCATATTGAATTATTTCAACTATTTGGAAACACAGATTATTTTTTTCCAACTCAACATCTTTGAACTGTGTCAAATTATTGTCTACAACAGTAAAAGGGAGGTAACATTTTACCCCTTTATTTTAATATTCACCATTGCTATTAAAATTAAAATTTATTTACCCTGTCATCTGTCTTGTTTGTTCACTTTTTGGTACACGTAAAATTGAGAAGCTAAAATTATTTCATAACAAATAAAGAAAAGTAGTTAGGCCGCTACACATTAAACACTTCTTTCTTTCTTTTATTCTTTCATTTATTTTCTCAATGGAAAGTAGATTTTCCGATACGTTTTTTCACGTGATCAAGACAGGATAGTCTGCTATTGTTGTAACACTAAAAGTTTACTGCGTGAGAAATCACTAAAATAGAGGTTGGGAATAATAGTATATCTAAACTTATTTATAAAAGGAATTTTGTCTATGTGTGTGTGTGTGTGTGTGTATCCGTTACCTATAGACTCCGAAACGGCTGAACCGATTTTCTTGAAAACTTACACAGTTGTACTATAAGCGTCTGTGAGTGCTCTTAGCTAGGTTTTGCGTCGAGGTACCCCCGATAAATATCGATAATCGATTATCGAAAAAATCGGGTTATAGAAGGAGTGGTCCGATTTTAATCAAATTTGATACACTCATAGACAAAGACATAAGAAACGATATTCAGAAGTTTCAAGGTTGCAGTTTTTTATAATAGTGCAGAAAATCGATAATATATATATATTGACTTACATCCATTCATTTTTCTTTCAGTCTACGGTTTCGATTTAACTTGAAACAACTACTGCTTTTTAGTCTTTCGTGCCAACGTCCAAAGAGTCTGAGCTCCAGAACCATGGATTAGTTTTAAAGCTTTCATTAAACCCGGGCAACGCCGGGCTATATTGCTAGTCTCAAATACAAGACTCGCATTCGGCGTGAAGTTGATACACTGCTAGTAACTGCTAGTCAGTATAATTATTCTACGGTATTTAACACCTTCCCACCAAGGCGAATGCGGTACAAGGTCAATTAAAGTGGGGGATTCTGAACCCTTAGGCTCAGCTAAAAATATCCCGTAGATTTAACTTAAGGCTGGGTCGGGCTCTTGTTTTTTCACCCCAAGACTCTACTCTTCAGCGGGGCTTCGTTCCCTCTCTGATCGGAAGCAGATAGTTAAAAAGGAGAGAGCTTGATCAAGAATAATCACGCAACTGTCAACGGTCAACAACGGTATTTACCACCTAATTACCAAGGCGGATGTGACACAAGGTCAATTAATGTGGGAATTCTGGGTCCTTAAGCTCATCCAACTCGCTGCCGAGCTTGAAAAGGACCTCCAATCCGTAGTGGACTGGGGTCGGAAATGGCTCGTTTTATTTATTTTGTTTTTACACAAAATTGTGGCTCAAGGCCAAAAACTGGGAGGGGGAACAAAACTTGGGGTGGTCTTCAGCTACTCTATCCTATACCTAGCTAACCAGATTCACGACCCATACATACGTTACAATGATTCTCATTCACCATAAGAATTTGTCCATCAACACTCGTACTTATCTCGCACCAAAATACCGCGAAACATACCGGGGACCTAAAAACGCCCCAAATGTACATAAAAATTTGTGAATATTTACAAATATAATACAAAAATAACTTTAAAAATTTGTACATGAAATGATATGATGGGAAGGGGGTATGAAGAAACAAAAATCCCCAAAACAAAAACAATTTCAAATGAATATTTATACATTATGTTAGTAAGACCCAAACACACCCACATAATTAAAGAGGCCACTGTATTCTGCCTGTATAGACAAAATCAAGCCGCTCTCTTTCTAAGGGGAATGGAGAAGTAGGGTACAAAAATAAGATGGACTGGAGAATATATAAGGCTGACCCAGCCGAGAATGAAACGGGACAAAATAACTCTGGACAATGGGGATCTCGAACTGGATCATAACAAAAGCAAGGGAGCCGGGAACAGGCCGGGACTAACACTATCACTCACATTAACTAGGTATACCAAAGAATACTTTACCTTAACCACGGGAGGGGTTCCAGAGGAATCCACCCCGATGCGAGCAGCAGATCTAAAAAAGAAAATCAAGACTAGCCCCGGTCACACGAACCAGGCTCGCTGCATATATCCACCTTTTGCTAAAGTCTGTCGGGTGCAGCCGTTTCCGTTCAGTTCTAATCTTCATTTTGAGCTGGTGCTCAAAATATCGGATTAGATCCTGATCCGAAAGACGACCTCCCCGCAAGACTTCCTCCAGACGCGTCATCCAAATCACCATTCTAGCCGTGGCCAGTAGCGACAGAAACACCATCCGCTTCACTCCAGAGTACGGGGGCGACACATTGTCCACAGCGTATGCGCGATCAATGAGCACAAGCTCCCGCGGCGCGATACGAGCAGTCAACTCGCCGACACGCGCCCACAACGGGCGAACGCGCGAACAATGGAAGAAGGCGTGCGAAGACGTCTCCTTAATTCCAAGGTCGCAACGTTCACAATCTGGCAAATCCGCCAGGCCCATTGCGAAACGCTTGTCATTGAGCGACAAACCATTCCGAGCCAATCGCCAGGTCAGAGAAAACTCAGAGTTGCTGAGCCAATCCGCACCTGGCGCCCAAGACCAATGAGAGCGGTACTCCACTCTCGACATGCCGAGCTTACTCCACAGCTTATCCTTCACGGCACCCTCCACTAATCCCCGATAGAAGATTTTCCTAGGCTGTGAAAGGTCACTGGACCGTGGAATGGCCTGTAAAGCCGCCAGACATTCGAGCAGGAATTTCGGTCGCACCCAAGGCCTGACGGTCAGCCATAGGGTCGGGGGCGTGATGGTAAGGCAAGGGAACATGTCCCTCACTACCCCCGCAAGCAACCGATCTTCCTCCAACGCGCGCCTGAGGAATGCCAACCTTGAAGCGAGCACGTGGCTCCTCAAGTGTGGCATCCCCAGACCCCCTTGACACGGACGGAGGCAACAGACTCCTTTGTCGACCATGTGTTTGCGTCCTCTCCACAGACAGGAGAATAGCAAACGCTCGAGCGCCTTCTCATGATCGTCACAAAGGGGAAGTACTGACAGCCGGTAAAGGATCATGGGAAAGAGGTATGTGTTACACACCTCCGCCAAGCCCTTCACGGAGAGACCCCGTCGACGCCAAATCTTGACCGACGCGCCGACCTTTGCCAGTACTTCTGACCAGTTTTTCTCCAGCTGTAAGTCCGGACCGAACCAAACTCCGAGGAGCTTGACCGGCCCGTCCGTCCAGCTGAAGGGCCCCGGGAGGGAAACTCCCTTCCAGGCACCTAACCGCAAGCCGGATGACTTGTCGCAGTTAATTCTGGCCCCTGTCACCTTCTCGTACCGTACAAGCGCCTGGTGTACCGCCTCTATGTCCCTGCGGGAGGACACAAAGGTCGTTACGTCATCGGCGTACGCAGAAACCCTGGCTCGAGCTCCGCCAGGGACTTCAATTCCACGCAGGACCGGACTGCCCGTCTCGTCCCTTAGCCTGCGAAGGAGGGGCTCCAACGCGAGGACATAAAGGAGAGAAGACAGTGGACAACCCTGTCGGACCGACCTAGACAGCGCGAAAGCGCCCGACAGCTTCCCGTTCACCTGTACCACAGCCTTGGGGGAGCGATACAGAAGGCTAATCCAGCGGCTGAAGTCGGGTTTGAATCCGGCGGCCTGCAGGACAGCAGCCAGGTAGCCATGGTCAATCCTATCAAATGCCTTGGACTGATCTAAATTGATCAGCGCGGCCTCATCGTCGTCTTCTACACCCTCTATGATCGTGCGAATCAAGTGCAGGTTGCTCTGAATTGTTCTCCCCTTCACAGAACAAGTCTGATCCGGTTCCAACAGAGACTCGGCAACTAGCTGCAAGCGATTCGTCAGGATCTTGGCCAAAATCTTTAACTCTGCGTTTAGCAGAGTTATGGGCCTGTAGTCATCTAGTTCCCTCCCAACCTTCTTGCCTTTTCTCAACAGCGTGATCACGCCCCTGGTGATCCGACCGGGGATGGACCCCTGCCGAAACCAGTGGTTGAACACGACAGCCAAGAGCGGGACAAAAAGGTGCGACATCCTCAAGTACAATTCATAGGGCAAACCATCCAAACCTGGCGACTTGCCACTGCCGACCTTCTTCAAAGCCACGTAGATTTCGTCCTCCGTAATCTCCCCTTCGCAGCTAGCCGCTTCAGCCGGCAAAAGCCGGGGAAAGTCAGCCAAATAGCTGCGAAACTCCTCGTCACGGAGACCAGGCTCCTTGGTAAATCGGTGCTCGAAATGCTGCCGGAACGCCTCGCACATGTCGTCGGTCGACCTAAGGAGATGTCCCTCCGGGTCGCGTACCTCTCGAATGTACCGGTCGCCGGCATGGCGAATTTCTTCCTTGCGCAGTTCCGCGCCCATGTTCACAGCTTCGGAAGACATCTTGCTTAACTTAGCCCTAATTACCTGACCCATGTAGCGCCCGCTAGTCGAGCGCTCCAGGGCCTCCCTGGCTAAGGCTATTTCTAGGGGATCCCCACCAGCCTCCGCCCGGGCGAAATTAGCACTAAGTGACTTTGCCTCCGCAGCCTTATCTAGGTTGAGCCGCTGGCTATATTTGGTGGCGAAAGACCTAATGGAGTCCTTAAGGTTAACCCACCACTTACTCCCAATGACTCGCCCAATTAACGCCCTCTGCACTAGTCTTGTCAGCTGGTCACGAAAGTCCCGCCTGTCCAGTAAGGACTGATTGAACTTCCAATAACCAGCCAACCTAGGCCTAAATTCTAACGCCACCCGGGCACAAACGAGTTTGTGGTCCGAGTAGCCTAACCAGTGGAACGTTGGACATTCTAAGAAGTCTATGTCGGCTTCTCTCACTAACATCCTATCCAGGTACGCAGATACCCGGGTAGAAGGCCAACTACGCGTCCACGTCCACATGCTCCCTTCCGGATGATCGACCCGGTATCTATCGACGAGACCAAATTCGCCGATCAGATCAACCAGGCTACGATCACCACTCCACCCGCTAGCGCCCCTTCCTCTATCCCATTTGGGGGTTAGGACGGCATTCCAGTCCCCAACTAAGATTAGCCGTGTTGAATGCACCATGAAGGGCTCCAACAGCCGAAAGAAAGAGACACGCTCACCTTGAACATTGGGCGCATAAACCACAATCAGCCGGAACGACTTGCTTTTCACTGCAATATCGGCCACGATCAGCCGGCCCTCGGCACCGACATGGACAAGGTCAACCCTCGCGTCCAGGGTACGCTTGACCAGCAAAGAAACACCTCTGGCCAGCCGGCTCCCATATGCTGAATAGACGACAAAGTCGTTAGACAGCACACACGAGTCGACTTCGCAAACAAAGTGAGTCTCTTGGATCGCGGCCACATCCACGCCGAAGGACAAGAGGTCACGAAGCAGGCGAGCCGCCTTACCCCGATCCCTCAGGCCCTTCGCATTTATACTGGCTAACTTAATAGACATTCTTTAGATCTGAAATGAGAAAACAAAAAGACATGCAACAAGGCTCTACTCGCATACGGGACGGAAATCCCTGGCAGATAGGACCCCGACGGACTGTCCTAGGGACCCTGTACCTATATCGGACGTAATCCGTCCGTCTAGGACAATGCCGCCGACGTCCGTGGGGTAAGTTAGTTTTACCACCCTATATAGACTGGGGTGGAGTAAAACCGGGAACCTCCCCGAACAATTTTTCTCCATCTTTTTTAGTTCAGGAGTGTTCTCCTGCACCATTCTAACATTGGCGAAATGCTTCTTGGCCTCATGAATGTGGTCCCAGACCCTCAGGTTGCCACCGGTATTCCTTACCAGGGTGATGACACCTGGGGCCTGGGCAAAGTTCCTGGGGTCTTCTACAGAGAGACCATTAACATTGTTCATTTTCAGGAGTGGTTTTAGGAGCTTTCGCCTCTGTGACGACCACTCCGCCACTACACTGTCACTAACCCTCAAGAGGGCATCACCTTGGGGAAGGGCATTTTTCTTTTTCGCCCGAGTGGGAGTGGGAACAGGAGAAGGGGAGGGAGTGGGAGTAACAGATTTTGCTTTCTTAAGGGGGGTCAATTCAAAGGTTAGGGACTGGGAAGCTTTACGCGGGGAAGCAGGAAGGCTTCTTGCCTTTTCTGCGTAAGTTGTTCTTTCGGGTGAGACTGGTAACGAGCTGCATTTTTCCGCTCTCGGCCTCTTTTCGTAGCTCCTGCTCCTTCTCCTGGCTTTTGGGCTGTCTTGTCGCTCCTCTGCTTCCTCCTCCCTCCCACGCTTCAGGGAGGCCGCTCTCTCCACCTCCATTTGCTGGGGGGAAGGACTTCTTCCCTTCCTCTGTTTGGGAGGAGACTTTTCCGAAGACACCTCCTTCGGTTTTGCCGGCACTTTCGCCGGGGACTCCTTCCGTTTAGCCGGAGTCGGCACCTTCGCCGGGGCTTGCTTTGCAGGCGTTTTGACAGGTGGCGGCACTTTCTCCGGGGAAGGCGTTTTAGCTTTCTTCCTGGCCACCACCTGCCATTCGCCCTCCTTGCTGATCACGGGAGACTGTGTAGGTCGCACTTGTTTCTCTCCTTCCTTCTCCTGTGCCTTTAGCTGCTGCTTAACTGGTTGGGCTGGTTGGGCCTTTGGGGCCGGGTTCTTGGTCGGACACGCCTTTGCGACGTGGTCCGCCGACCCGCAGACCCAACAGCACGGCTTTCTCCCTTCAACAATTATGAAGATCGTCCGACCCCTGCAGGTGAGGATGTTGGGGATTTTCGCGATGTTCTCCTTATTTAACGTCACCTGCAGGGTCATGTCTCCTGTGAGGATGCCTGCTTTGGACCGCAGCGAGGAGACTTCGGCCACCCTTCCGTATTGCACAAAGAAGGCGCCGACATGATCTTCTGCAATGTCCATGGGGACGCCATGCAGGGTCACCTTCACTTTTTTGGTTCCCATGTACTCTGTGTTAAATTGGAGAGTTTTGGTCTCCAGGACCACACCAATCAAACTTTTGGCTTCTTCGGCGGAGCCAAGCAGGACGTCCCACATGGCATTGCCCCTCCTCGCTACGGCCTTAGCTTTGATTTTTAAAGCCTGTATCCCCTCCTCAAATGTATCTCTGGGGACACCGACCAACTTTTTTGTCTTTATATCTTTGGTTATCAAAGTGATGATTCGGGACTCTATCTGTGCCAACTGGTCCGGCACCGACACCAACTCCGTCCCTTTAATGTATTCCGAATAATCCTTTTGAATTCTTTCGTAATACTCTTCATTTTTTAGCGTCATTTTTTTCCCTCCCTTCCACCCGGAGGTCGAAGGTACGGGG
>JBBBDQ010003539.1:0-16282 GCA_037127315.1 Ascarosepion bandense | reverse complement strand
TTGAAAATTGCGCATTTCAGTGTATTTTCATGCATATCAAGATCAATTAATGCTGATTCTTATGTAAATTGATGTGTAGAAATCATATGGTTTTCATTTAAAAATTGATTCTGAGCGAATGACTTGGTACTGAAAGACCAAGAAAATTCGCATTTGATGTATTTTCATGCATATCAAGATTAATGCTGATTCTTATGTAAATTGATGTAATAGGAATCACATGGTTTCATTTCAAATTTATTCTGAGCAATATAAATGAGTGTACTGAAAGCCCGAAAATTGCGCATTTAGTGTATTTTCATGCATATCAAGATTAATGCTGATTCTTATGTAAATTGATGTGTAGAATCATATGGTTTCACTTAAAATTGATTCCGATCAATATAAATGAGTGTACTGTAAGCCCTAAAATTGAGCATTTAGTGTATCATGCATATCAAGATTAATGCTGATTCTTATGTAAATTGATGTGTATCATACGGTCTCATTTAAAATTGATTCTGATCAATATAAATGAGTGTACTGAAAGACCAAACACTGCGCATTTAGTGTATTTTCATGCATATCAAGATTAATGCTGATTCATATGTCAATTGATGTGTAGAATCATATGGTTTCATTTAAAATTGATTCTGAGCAATATAAATGAGTGTACTGAAAGCCCGAAAATTGCGCATTTAGTGTATTTTCATGCATATCAAGATTAATGCTGATTCTTATGTAAATTGATGTGTAGAATCATATGCTTTCATTTAAAATTGATTCTGAGCAATATAAATGTGTGTACTGAAAGCCCGAATATTGCGCATTTAGTGTATTTTCATGCATATCAAGATTAATGCGGATTCTTATGTAAATTGATGTGTAGAATCATATGGTCTCATTTTAAATTGATTCTGAGCAATATAAATGAGTGTACTGAAAGCCGGAAAATTGCGCATTTAGTGTATTTTCATGCATATCAAGATTAATGCTGATTCTTATGTAAATTGATGTGTAGAATCATATGGTCTCATTTAAAATTGATTCTGAGCAATATAAATGAGTGTGCTGAAAGCACGAAAATTGCGCATTTAGTGTATTTTCATGCATATCCAGATCAATGCTGATTCTTATGTAAATTGATGTGTAGAATCATATGGTCTCATTTAAAATTGATTCCGAGCAATATAAATGAGTGTACTGAAAGCCCGAAATTTGCGCATTTAGTGTATTTTCATGCATATCAAGATTAATGCTGATTCTTATGTAAATTGATGTGTAGAATCATATGGTTTCATTTAAAATTGATTCTGAGCAATATAAATGAGTGTACTGAAAGCCCGAAAATTGCGCATTTAGTGTATTTTAATGCATATCAATATTAATGCTGATTCATATGTAAATTGATGTGTAGAATCATATGGTTTCATTTAAAATTGATTCTGTGCAATATAAATGAGTGTACTGAAAGACGGAAAATTGCGCATTTAGTGTATTTTCATGCATATCAAGATTAATGCTGATTCTTATGTAAATTGATGTGTAGAATCACATGGTTTCATTTCAAATTTATTCTGAGCAATATAAATGAGTGTACTGAAAGCCCGAAAATTGCGCATTTAGTGTATTTTCATGCATATCAAGATTAATGCTGATTCATATGTAAATTGATGTGTAGAATCATATGGTTTCATTTAAAATTGATTCTGAGCAATAGAAATGACTGTACTGAAAGACCGAAAATTGCGCATTTAGTGTATTTTCATGCATATCAAGATTAATGCTGATTCTTATGTAAATTGATGTGTAGAATCACATGGTTTCATTTCAAATTGATTCTGAGCAATATAAATGAGTGTACTGAAAGCCCGAAAATTGCGCATTTAGTGTATTTTCATGCATATCAAGATTAATGCTGATTCTTATGTAAATTGATGTGTAGAATCATATGGTTTCATTTAAAATTGATTCTGAGCAATATAAATGAGTGTACTGAAAGCCCGAAAATTGCGCATTTAGTGTATTTTCATGCATATCAAGATTAATGCTGATTCTTATGTAAATTGATATGTAGAATCATATGGTTTCATTTCAAATTGATTCTGAGCAATATAAATGTGTGTACTGAAAGCCGGAAAATTGCGCATTTATGATTTTCATGCATATCAAGATTAATGCGGATTCTATGTAAATTGATGTTTAGATTCATATGGTCTCATTTAAAATTGATTCTGAGCAATATAAATGAGTGTACTGAAAGCCGGAAAACTTGCGCATTTAGTGTATTTTCATGCATATCAAGATTAATGCTGATTCTGTAAATTGATGTGTAGAATCATACGGTCTCGTTTAAAATTGATTCTGACAATATATATGAGTGTACTGAAAGCCCGAAAATTGCGATTTTAGTCTATTTTCATGCATATCAAGATTAATGCTGATTCTTATGTAAATTGATGTTTAGAATCACATGGTTTCATTTAAAATTGATTCTGAGCAATATAAATGAGTGTACTGAAAGCCCGAAAATTGTGCATTTAGTGTATTTTCATGCATATCAAGATTAATGCTGATTCTTATGTAAATTGATGTGTAGAATCATATGGTTTCACTTAAAATTGATTCCGATCAATATAAATGAGTGTACTGTAAGCCCTAAAATTGAGCATTTAGTGTATTTTCATGCATATCAAGATTAATGCTGATTCTTATGTAAATTGATGTGTAGAATCATACGGTCTCATTTAAAATTGATTCTGATCAATATAAATGAGTGTACTGAAAGACCAAACACTGCGCATTTAGTGTATTTTCATGCATATCAAGATTAATGCTGATTCATATGTAAATTGATGTGTAGAATCATATGGTTTCATTTAAAATTGATTCTGAGCAATATAAATGAGTGTACTGAAAGCCCGAAAATTGCGCATTTAGTGTATTTTCATGCATATCAAGATTAATGCTGATTCTTATGTAAATGGATGTGTAGAATCATACGGTCTCATTTAAAATTGATTCTGAGCAATATATATGAGTGTACTGAAAGCCCGAAAATTGCGCATTTAGTGTATATTCATGCATATCAAGATTAATGCTGATTCTTATGTAAATTGATGTATAGAATCATATGGTTTCATTTAAAATTGATTCTGAGCAATATAAATGAATGTACTGAAAGCCCGAAAATTGCGCATTTAGTGTATTTTAATGCATATCAATATTAATGCTGATTATTATGTAAATTGATGTGTAGAATCATACGGTCTCATTTAAAATTGATTCTGAGCAATATAAATGTGTGTACTGAAAGCCCGAAAATTGCGCATTTAGTGTATTTTCATGCATATCAAGATTAATGCTGATTCTTATGTAAATTGATGTGTAGAATCATATGGATTCAATTAAAATTGATTCTGAGGAATATAAATGAGTGTACTGAAAACCCGAAAATTGCGCATTTAGTGTATTTTCATGCATATCAAGATTAATGCTGATTCTTATGTAAATTGATGTGTAGAATCAAATGGTCTCATTTAAAATTGATTCTGATCAATATAAATGAGTTGTACTGAAAGTCCAAACACTGCACAATTAGTGTATTTTCATGCATATCAAGATTAATGCTGATTCATATGTAAATTGATGTGTAGAATCATATGGTCCCATTTAAAATTGATTCCGAGCAATATAAATGAGTGTACTGAAAGCCCGAAAATTGCGCATTTAGTGTATTTTCATTCATATCAAGATTAATGCTGATTCTTATGTAAATTGATGTGTAGAATCATATGGTTTCATTTAAAATTGATTCTGAGCAATAGAAATGACTGTACTGAAAGACCGAAAATTGCGCATTTACTGTATTTTCATGCATATCAAGATTAATGCTGATTCTTATGTAAATTGATGTGTAGAATCATATGGTTTCATTTAAAATTTATTCTGAGCCATATAAATGAGTGTACTGAAAGCCCGAAATTTGCGCATTTAGTGTATTTTCATGCATATCAAGATTAATGTTGATTCTTATGTAAATTGATGTGTAGAATCATACGGTCTCATTTAAAATTGATTCTGAGCAATATAAATGAGTGTACTGAAAAGCTGGAATATTGCGCATTAAGTGTATTTTCATGCATATCAAGATTAATGCTAATTCATATGTAAATTGATGTGTGGTAAGAACGGTCTCATTTAAATTGATTCTGAGCAATATAAATGAGTGTACTGAAAGCCCGAAAATTGCGCATTTAGTGTATTTTCATGCATATCAATATTAATGCTGATTCTTATGTAAATTGATGTGTAGAATCATATGGTTTCATTTAAAATTGATTCTGAGCAATATAAATGAGTGTACCGAAAGCCCGAAAATTGCGCATTTAGTGTATTTTCATGCATATCAAGATTAATGCTGATTCTTATGTAAATTGATGTGTAGAATCACATGGTTTCATTTCAAATTTATTCTGAGCAATATAAATGAGTGTACTGTAAGCCCGAAAATTGAGCATTAATGTATTTTCATGCATATGAAGATTAATGCTGATTATTATGTAAATTGATGTGTAGAATCATACGGTCTCATTTAAAATTGATTCTGAGCAATATAAATGTGTGTACTGAAAGCCCGAAAATTGCGCATTTAGTGTATTTTCATGCATATCAAGATTAATTCTGATTCTTATGTAAATTGATGTGTAGAATCATATGGATTCAATTAAAATTGATTCTGAGGAATATAAATGAGTGTACTGAAAGCCCGAAAATTGCGCATTTAGTGTATTTTCATGCATGTCAAGATTAATGCTGATTCTTATGTAAATTGATGTGTAGAATCATATGGTCTCATTTAAAATTGATTCTGATCAATATAAATGAGTGTACTGAAAGACCAAACACTGCGCATTTAGTGTATTTTCATGCATATCAAGATTAATGCTGATTCTTATGTCAATTCATGTGTAGAATCATATGGTCTCATTTAAATTGACTCCGAGCGACATGAACGTGTGTACTGAAAGCCCGAAAATTGCGCATTTAGTGTATTTTCATGCATATCAAGATTAATGCTGATTCTTATGTAAATTGATGTGTAGAATCATATGGTCTCATTTAAAATTGATTCCGAGCAATATAAATGAGTGTACTGAAAGCCCGAAAATTGCGCATTTAGTGTATTTTCATGCATATCAAGATTAATGCTGATTCTTATGTAAATTGATGTGTAGAATCATATGGTTTCATTTAAAATTGATTCTGAGCAATAGAAATGACTGTACTGAAAGACCGAAAATTGCGCATTTAGTGTATTTTCATGCATATCAAGATTAATGCTGATTCTTATGTAAATTGATGTGTAGAATCATATGGTTTCATTTAAAATTGATTCTGAGCAATATAAATGAGTGTACTGAAAGCCCGAAAATTGCGCATTTAGTGTATTTTCATGCATATCAAGATTAATGCTGATTCTTATGTAAATTGATGTGTAGAATCATATGGTCTCATTCAAAATTGATTCTGATCAATATAAATGAGTGTACTGTAAGCCCGAAAATTGAGCATTTAGTGTATTTTCATGCATATCAAGATTAATGCTGATTCTTATGTAAATTGATGTGTAGAATCATATGGATTCAATTAAAATTGATTCTGAGGAATATAAATGAGTGTACTGAAAGCCCGAAAATTGCGCATTTAGTGTATTTTCATGCATATCAAGATTAATGCTGATTCTTATGTAAATTGATGTGTAGAATCAAATGGTCTCATTTAAAATTGATTCTGATCAATATAAATGAGTGTACTGAAAGTCCAAACACTGCGCATTTAGTGTATTTTCATGCATATCAAGATTAATGCTGATTCTTATGTAAATTGATGTGTAGAATCATATGGTCTCATTTAAAATTGATTCCGAGCAATATAAATGAGTGTACTGAAAGCCCGAAAATTGCGCATTTAGTGTATTTTCATTCATATCAAGATTAATGCTGATTCTTATGTAAATTGATGTGTAGAATCATATGGTTTCATTTAAAATTGATTCTGAGCAATAGAAATGACTGTACTGAAAGACCGAAAATTGCGCATTTACTGTATTTTCATGCATATCAAGATTAATGCTGATTCTTATGTAAATTGATGTGTAGAATCATATGGTTTCATTTAAAATTTATTCTGAGCCATATAAATGAGTGTACTGAAAGCCCGAAATTTGCGCATTTAGTGTATTTTCATGCATATCAAGATTAATGTTGATTCTTATGTAAATTGATGTGTAGAATCATACGGTCTCATTTAAAATTGATTCTGAGCAATATAAATGAGTGTACTGAAAGCTGGAATATTGCGCATTAAGTGTATTTTCATGCATATCAAGATTAATGCTAATTCTTATGTAAATTGATGTGTAGAATCATACGGTCTCATTTAAAATTGATTCTGAGCAATATAAATGAGTGTACTGAAAGCCCGAAAATTGCGCATTTAGTGTATTTTCATGCATATCAATATTAATGCTGATTCTTATGTAAATTGATGTGTAGAATCATATGGTTTCATTTAAAATTGATTCTGAGCAATATAAATGAGTGTACCGAAAGCCCGAAAATTGCGCATTTAGTGTATTTTCATGCATATCAAGATTAATGCTGATTCTTATGTAAATTGATGTGTAGAATCACATGGTTTCATTTCAAATTTATTCTGAGCAATATAAATGAGTGTACTGTAAGCCCGAAAATTGAGCATTAATGTATTTTCATGCATATGAAGATTAATGCTGATTATTATGTAAATTGATGTGTAGAATCATACGGTCTCATTTAAAATTGATTCTGAGCAATATAAATGTGTGTACTGAAAGCCCGAAAATTGCGCATTTAGTGTATTTTCATGCATATCAAGATTAATTCTGATTCTTATGTAAATTGATGTGTAGAATCATATGGATTCAATTAAAATTGATTCTGAGGAATATAAATGAGTGTACTGAAAGCCCGAAAATTGCGCATTTATTGTGATTTTCATGCATGTCAAGATTAATGCTTGGTCTTTATGTAAATTGATGTGTAGAATCATATGGTCTCATTTAAAATTGATTCTGATCAATAAATGAGTGTACTGAAAAAATTGGCTTACTGCGCATTTAACGTGTATTTTCATGCATATCAAAGATTGAAATGCTGATTCTTATGTCAATTCATGTGTAGAATCATATGGTCTCATTTAAATTGACTCCGAGCGACATGAACGTGTGTACTGAAAGCCCGAAAAATTGCGCACTTTAGTGTATTTCATGCATATAAAGACAATGTTGATTACTATGTAAATTGATGTGTAATCCTCATATGGTTTCATTTAAAATTGATTCTGAGCAATAGAAATGACTGTACTGAAAAGACCGAAAATTGCGCATTTGGATGTATTTTCATGCATATCAAGCTCTTATTCATATGTAAATTGATGTATTAAATCATACGGTCTCATTTAAATTGATTCTGAGCTAATATAAATGAGTGTACTGTAAGCCGAAAATTGAGCATTTGATTTTCATGCATATCAAGATTAATGCTGATTCTTATGTAAATTGATAATGTAGAATCATACGGTCTCATTTAAAATTGATTCTGACTTGCTAATATAAATGATTGTACTGAAGCCGAATGCGCATTTAGTGTATTTTCATGCATATCAAGATTAATGCTGATTCTTATAATAAATTGATGTGTGAATCATATGGTTTCATTTAAAATTGATTCTGAGCAATATAAATGAGTAATTACTGAAAAGCCCGAAAATTGCGCATTTAGTGTATTTTCATGCATATCAAGATTAATGCTGATTCTATGTAAATTGATGTAATGAATCACATGGTTTCATTTCAAATTTATTCTGAGCAATATAAATGAGTGTACTTAAAGCCCGAAAATTGCGCATTAAGTGTATTTTCATGCATATCAAGATTAATGCTAATTCTTATGTAAATTGATGTGTAGAATCATACGGTCTCATTTAAAATTGATTCTGAGCAATATAAATGAGTGTACTGAAAGCCCGAAAATTGCGCATTTAGTGTATTTTCATGCATATCAATATTAATGCTGATTCTTATGTAAATTGATGTGTAGAATCATATGGTTTCATTTAAAATTGATTCTGAGCAATATAAATGAGTGTACTGTAAGCCCGAAAATTGAGCATTAATGTATTTTCATGCATATGAAGATTAATGCTGATTATTATGTAAATTGATAATGTAGAATCATACGGTCTCATTTAAAATTGATTCTGAGCAATATAAATGTGTGTACTGAAAGCCCGAAAATTGCGCATTTAGTGTATTTTCATGCATATCAAGATTAATTCTGATTCTTATGTAAATTGATGTGTAGAAACATATGGATTCAATTAAAATTGATTCTAGGGCTAAAATTAAATGAAAGTTGTAACTGAAAGCCCGAAAATTGCGCATTTAATTGGGTATTTTCACATGCGTAATCCATTAATGCTGATTCTTATATGTAAATTGATGTAAGGTACCATATGGTCTCATTTAAAATTGTAATTCAATGATCAAATGAGTGTAGGTGAAAGACCAAACACTGCGCATTTAGTGTATTTTCATGCATATCAAAGATTAATGCTGATTCTTATGTCAATTCATGTGTAGAATCATATGGAGGACGTCTCATTTAAATTGACTCCGAGCGAGCATGAACGTGTGTACTGAAAGCCCGAAAATTGCGCATTTAGTGTATTTTCATGCATATAAAGATTAATGCTGATTCTTATGTAAATTGATGTGTAGAATCATATGGTCTCATTTAAAATTGATTCCGAGCAATATAAATGAGTGTACTGAAAGCCCGAAAATTGCGCATTTAGTGTATTTTCATGCATATCAAGATTAATGCTGATTCTTATGTAAATTGATGTGTAGAATCATATGGTTTCATTTAAAATTGATTCTGAGCAATAGAAATGACTGTACTGAAAGACCGAAAATTGCGCATTTATGTATTTTCATGCATATCAAGATTAATGCTGATTCTTATGTAAATTGATGTGTAGAATCATATGGTTTCATTTAAAATTGATTCTGAGCAATATAAATGAGTGTACTGAAAGCCCGAAAATTGCGCATTTAGTGTATTTTCATGCATATCAAGATTAATGCTGATTCTTATGTAAATTGATGTGTAGAATCATATGGTCTCATTTAAAATTGATTCTGATCAATATAAATGAGTGTACTGTGCCCGAAAATTGAGCATTTAGTGTATTTTCATGCATATGAAGATTAATGCTGATTATTATGTAAATTGATGTGTAGAATCATACGGTCTCATTTAAAATTGATTCTGAGCAATATAAATGAGTGTACTGTAAGCCCGAAAATTGAGCATTTAGTGTATTTTCATGCATATCAAGATTAATGCTGATTCTTATGTAAATTGATGTGTAGAATCATACGGTCTCATTTAAAATTGATTCTGAGCAATATAAATGAGTGTACTGAAAAGCCCGAAAATTGCGCATTTAGTGTATTTTCATGCATATCAATATTAATGCTGATTCTTATGTAAATTGATGTGTAGAATCATATGGTTTCATTTAAAATTGATTCTGAGCAATATAAATGAGTGTACTGAAAGCCCGAAAATTGCGCATTTAGTGTATTTTCATGCATATCAAGATTAATGCTGATTCTTATGTAAATTGATGTGTAGAATCACATGGTTTCATTTCAAATTTATTCTGAGCAATATAAATGAGTGTACTTAAAGCCCGAAAATTGCGCATTTAGTGTATTTTCATGCATATCAAGATTAATGCTGATTCTTATGTAAATTGATGTGTAGAATCATATGGTTTCATTTAAAATTGATTCTGAGCAATATAAATGAGTGTACTGAAAGCCCGAAAATTGCGCATTTAGTGTATTTTCATGCATATCAAGATTAATGCTGATTCTTATGTAAATTGATATGTAGAATCATATGGTTTCATTTCAAATTGATTCTGAGCAATATAAATGTGTGTACTGAAAGCCGGAAAATTGCGCATTTAGTGTATTTTCATGCATATCAAGATTAATGCTGATTCTAATGTAAATTGATGTAGATTCATATGGTCTCATTTAAAATTGATTCTGAGCAATATAAATGAGTGTACTGAAAGCCGGAAAATTGCGCATTTAGTGTATTTTCATGCATATCAAGATTAATGCTGATTCTTATGTAAATTGATGTGTAGAATCATACGGTCTCATTTAAAATTGATTCTGATCAATATAAATGAGTGTACTGAAAGACCAAACACTGCGCATTTAGTGTATTTTCATGCATATCAAGATTAATGCTGATTCATATGTAAATTGATGTGTAGAATCATATGGTTTCATTTAAAATTGATTCTGAGCAATATAAATGAGTGAACTGAAAGCCCGAAAATTGCGCATTTAGTGTATTTTCATGCATATCAAGATTAATGCTGATTCTTATGTAAATTGATGTGTAGAATCACATGGTTTCATTTAAAATTGATTCTGAGCAATATAAATGAGTGTACTGAAAGCCCGAAAATTGCGCATTTAGTGTATATTCATGCATATCAAGATTAATGCAGATTCTTATGTAAATTGATGTGTAGAATCATATGGTTTCATTTAAAATTGATTCTGAGCAATATAAATGACTGTACTGAAAGCCCGAAAATTGCGCATTTAGTGTATTTTCATGCATATCAAGATTAATGCTGATTCTTATGTAAATTGATGTGTAGAATCATATGGTCTCATTTAAAATTGATTCTGATCAATATAAATGACTGAACTGAAAGCCCGAAAATTGCGCATTTAGTGTATTTTCATGCATATCAAGATTAATGCTGATTCTTATGTCAATTGATGTGTAGAATCATATGGACTCATTTAAATTGACTCCGAGCGACATGAATGTGTGTACTGAAAGCCCGAAAATTGCGCATTTAGTGTATTTTCATGCATATCAAGATTAATGCTGATTCTTATGTAAATTGATGTGTAGAATCATATGATCTCATTTAAAATTGATTCCGAGGCAATATAAATGAGTGTACTGAAAGCCCGAAAATTGCGAAACATTTGAGTGTATTTTCATGCATATCAAGATTAATGCTGATTCTTATGTAAATTGATGTGTAGAATCATATGGTTTCATTTAAAATTGATTCTGAGGTAATAGAAATGACCTCTAACTTGAAAGACCTGAAAATTGCGCATTTTAGTGTATTTTCATGCATATCAAGATTAATGCTTGTTATTGTTAAATTGAAATTCGTATGCAAATCATATGGTTTTATTTAAAATTGATTCTGAGCAATATAAATGAGTGTACTGAAAGCCCGAAATTTGCGCATTTAGTGTATTTTCATGCATATCAAGATTAATGTTGATTCTTATGTAAATTGATGTGTAGAATCATACGGTCTCATTTAAAATTGATTCTGAGCAATATAAATGAGTGTACTGAAAGCTGGAATATTGCGCATTAAGTGTATTTTCATGCATATCAAGATTAATGCTGATTCTTATGTAAATTGATGTGTAGAATCATATGGTCTCATTTAAAATTGATTCTGATCAATATAAATGAGTGTACTGAAAGCCGGAAAATTGCGCATTTAGTGTATTTTCATGCATATCAAGATTAATGCTGATTCTTATGTAAATTGATGTGTAGAATCATATGGATTCAATTAAAATTGATTCTGAGCAATATAAATGAGTGTACTGAAAGCCCGAAAATTGCGCATTTAGTGTATTTTCATGCATATCAAGATTAATGCTGTTTCTTATGTAAATTGATGTGTAGAATCGTATGGTCTCATTTAAAATTGATTCTGATCAATATAAATGAGTGTACTGAAAGACCAAACACTGCGCATTTACTGTATTTTCATGCATATCAAGATTAATGCTGATTGATATGTAAATTGATGTGTAGAATCATACGGTCTCATTTAAAATTGATTCTGAGCAATATAAATGAGTGTACTGAAAGCCCGAAAATTACTCATTTAGTGTATTTTCATGCATATCAAGATTAATGCTGATTCTTATGTAAATTGATGTGTAGAATCACATGGTTTCATTTCAAATTGATTCTGAGCAATATAAATGAGTGTACTGAAAGCCCGAAAATTGCGCATTTAGTGTATTTTCATGCATATCAAGATTAATGCTGATTCTTATGTAAATTGATTTGTAGAATCATATGGTTTCATTTAAAATTGATTCTGAGCAATATAAATGAGTGTACTGAAAGCCCGAAAATTGCGCATTTAGTGTATTTTCATGCATGTCAAGATTAATACTGATTCTTATGTAAATTGATATGTAGAATCATATGGTTTCATTTAAAATTGATTCCGAGCAATATAAATGTGTGTACTGAAAGCCCGAAAATTGCGCATTTAGTGTATTTTTAGCATATCAAGATTAATGAAGAAACTTATGTAAATTGATGTGTAGATTCATATGGTCTCATTTAAAATTGATTCTGAGCAATATAAATGAGTGTACTGAAAGCCGAAAATTGCGCATTTAGTGTATTTTCATGCATATCAAGATTAATGCTGATTCTTATGTAAATTGATGTGTAGAATCATACGGTCTCATTTAAAATTGATTCTGAGCAATATAAATGTGCTGTACAGCCCTTTTTGAAAATTGCGCATTTAGTGTATTTTCATGCATATCAAGATTAATGCTGATTCTTATGTAAATTGATGTGTAGAATCATATGGTCTCATTTAAAATTGATTCCGAGCAATATAAATGAGTATACTGAAAAGCCGAAAATTGCGCATTTAGTGTATTTTCATGCATATCAAGATTAATGCTGATTCTTATGTAAATTGATGTGTAGAATCATATGGTTTCATTTAAAATTGATTCTGAGCAATAGAAATGACTGTACTGAAAGACCGATAATTGCGCATTTAGTGTATTTTCATGCATATCAAGATTAATGCTGATTCTTATGTAATTTGATCTGTAGAATCAAATGGTTTCATTTAAAATTGATTCTGAGCAATATAAATGAGTGTACTGAAAGCGAAATTTGCGCATTTAGTGTATTTTCATGCATATCAAGATTAATGCTGATTACTTATGTAATTTGATGTGTAGAATCATACGGTCTCATTTAAAATTGATTCTGTAATATAAATCAGTGTACTGAAAGCTGGAATATTGCGCATTAAGTGTATTTTCATGCATATCAAGATTAATGCTAATTCTTATGTAAATTGATGTGTAGAATCATACGGTCTCATTTAAAATTGATTCTGAGCAATATAAATCAGTGTACTGAAAGCTGGAATATTGCGCATTAAGTGTATTTTCATGCATATCAAGATTAATGCTAATTCTTATGTAAATTGATGTGTAGAATCATATGGTCTCATTTAAAATTGATTCTGATCAATATAAATGAGTGTAATGTAAGCCCGAAAATTGAGCATTTAGTGTATTTTCATGCATATCAAGATTAATGCTGATTCTTATGTAAATTGATGTGTAGAATCATACGGTCTCATTTAAAATTGATTCTGAGCAATATAAATGAGTGTACTGAAAGCCGGAAAATTGCGCATTTAGTGTATTTTCATGCATATCAAGATTAATGCTGATTCTTATGTAAATTGATGTGTAGAATCATATGGATTCAATTAAAATTGATTCTGAGCAATATAAATGAGTGTACTGAAAGCCCGAAAATTGCGCATTTAGTGTATTTTCATGCATATCAAGATTTATGCTGATTCTTATGTAAATTGATGTGTAGAATTGTATGGTCTCATTTAAAATTGATTCTGATCAATATAAATGAGTGTACTGAAAGCCCGAAAATTGAGCATTTAGTGTATTTTCATGCATATCAAGATTAATGCTGATTCATATGTAAATTGATGTGTAGAATCATACGGTCTCATTTAAAATTGATTCTGAGCAATATAAATGAGTGTACTGAAAGCCCGAAAATTACTCATTTAGTGTATTTTCATGCATATCAAGATTAATGCTGATTCTTATGTAAATTGATGTGTAGAATCCTATGGTTTCATTTAAAATTGATTCTGAGCAATATAAATGTGTGTAATGAAAGCCCGAAAATTGCGCATTTAGTGTATTTTCATGCATATCAAGATTAATGCGGATTCTTATGTAAATTGATGTGTAGAATCATATGGTTTCATTTAAAATTGATTCAGAGCAATATAAATGAGTGTACTGAAAGCCCGAAAATTGCGCATTTAGTGTATTTTCATGCATATCAAGATTAATGCTGATTCTTATGTAAATTGATGTGTAGAATCGTATGGTCTCGTTTAAAATTGATTCTGATCAATATAACTGAGTGTACTGAAAGACCAAACACTGCGCATTTATGATTCTACACATTAATTTACATAAGAATCAGCATTAATCTTGATATGCATGAAAATACATTAATGCGCAAATTTCGGGCTTTCAGTACACTCATTTATATTGCCCAGAATCACTTTTAAATGAAACCATTTGATTCTACACATCAATTTACATAAGAATCAGCATTAATCTTGATATGCATGAAAATACACTAAATGCGCAATTTTCGGTCTGAGAGTACAGTCATTTATATTGATCAGAATCAATTTTAAATGAGGCCGTATGATTCTACACATCAATTTACATATCAATCAGCATTAATCTTGATATGCATGAAAATACAGTAAATGCGCAGTGTTTGATCTTTCGGTACACTCATTTATATTGATCGAAATCAAATTTAAATGAGACCATACGATTCTACACATCAATTTATGAAATCGTAATCTTGATATGTGAAAATACACTAGTACATAATTTTCAAACGCAAAGTACACTCATTTATATTGCTCAGAATCAATTTTAATTGAATCCATATGATTCTACACATCAATTTACATAAGAATCAGCATTAATCTTGATATGCATGAAAATACACTAAATGCGCAATTTTCCGGCTTTCAGTACACTCATTTATATTGCTCAGAATCAATTTTAAATGAGACCGTATGATTCTACACATCAATTTACATAAGAATCAGCATTAATCTTGATAGGCATGAAAATACACTAAATGCTCAATTTTCGGGCTTACATTACACTCATTTATATTGATCAGAATCAATTTTAAATGAGACCATATGATTCTACACATCAATTTACATAAGAATTAGCATTAATCTTGATATGCATGAAAATACACTAAATGCGCTAATTTCAGGCTTTCAGTACACTCATTTATATTGCTCAGAATCAATTTTAAATGAAACCATTTGATTCTACACATCAAATTACATTATAATCAGCATTAATCTTGATATGCATGAAAATACACTAAATGCGCAATTATCGGTCTTTCAGTACAATCATTTCTATGGCTCAGAATCAATTTTAAATGAAACCATATGATTCTACACATCAATTTACATAAGAATCAGCATTAATCTTGATATGCATGAAAATACACTAAATGCGCAATTTTCGGGCTTTCAGTACACTCATTTATATTGCTCGGAACCCATTTTAAATGAGACCATATGATTCTACACATCAATTTACATAAGAATCAGCATTAATCTTGATATGCATGAAAATACACTAAATGCGCAATTTTCGGGCTTTCAGTACACACATTTATATTGCTCAGAATCAATTTTAAATGAGACCGTATGATTCTACACATCAATTTACATAAGAATCAGCATTAATCTTGATATGCATGAAAATACACTAAATGCGCAATTTTCGGGCTTTCAGTACACTCATTTATATTGCTCAGAATCAATTTTAAATGAGACCATATGAATCTACACATCAATTTACATAAGAATCCGCATTAATCTTGATATGCTGAAAATACACTAAATGCGCAATTTTCGGGCTTTCAGTACACACATTTATATTGCTCAGAATCAATTTTAAATGAAACCATATGATTCGACACATCAATTTACATAAGAATCAGCATTAATCTTGATATGCATGAAAATACACTAAATGCGCAATTTTCGGGCTTTCAGTACACTCATTTATATTGCTCAGAATCAATTTTAATTGAATCCATATGATTCTACACATCAATTTACATAAGAATCAGCATTAATCTTGATATGCATGAAAATACACTAAATGCGCAATTTTCCGGCTTTCAGTACACTCATATATATTGCTCAGAATCAATTTTAAATGAGACCGTATGATTCTACACATCAATTT
>JBBBDQ010003531.1:0-17829 GCA_037127315.1 Ascarosepion bandense | reverse complement strand
AAGCCCAAAAATGGCGCATTTAGTGTATTTTCATGCATATCAAGATTAATGCTAATTCTTATGTAAATTGATATGTAGAATTATATGGTCTCATTTAAAATATATTCTGAGCAATATAAATGAGTGTACTGAAAGCCTAAATATGGCGCGTTCAGTGTATTTTCATGCATATCAAGATTAATGCTGATTCTTTTATAAATTGATGTTTAGAATCATATGGTCTCAATTAAAATTGATTTTGAGCAATATAAATGAGTGTACTGAAAGCCTAAATATGGCGCGTTCAGTGTATTTTCATGCATATCAAGATTAATGCTGATTCTTATGTAAATTGATGTGTAGAATCATATGGTCTCATTTAAAATTGATTCTAAGCAATATAAATGAGTGTACTGAAAGTCCGAAAATTGCGCATTTAGTGTATTTTCATGCATATCAAGATTAATGCTGATTCTTATGTAAATTGATGAGTAGAATCATATGGTCTCATTTAAAATTGATTCTAAGCAATAGAAATGAGTGTACTGAAAGCCAGAAAATTGCCCATTTAGTGTATGTTTATGCATATCAAGATTACTGCTGATTTTTATGTAAATTGATGTATAGAATCATATGGTCTCATTTAAAATTGATTCAGAGCAATATAAATGAGTGTACTGAAAGCCCGAATATTGCCCGTTTAGTGTATTTTCAAACATATCAAGATTAATGCTGATTCTTATGTAAATTGATGTGTAGAATTATATGCTCTCATTTAAAATTGATTCTGTACAATATAAATGAGTGTACTGAAAAGCCCGAAAATTGCCCATTTAGTGTATTTTCAAGCATATCAAGGTTAATGCTAACTCTTCTGTAAATTGATGTGTAGAATCATATGGTCTCATTTAAAATTGATTATGTACAATATAAAGGAGTGTACTGAAAGCCGGAAAATTTCACATTTCGTGTATTTTCATGCATATCAAGATTAATGCTGATTCTTATGTAAATTGATGTGTAGAATCATATGGTCTCATTTCAAATTGATTCTGTGCAATAGAAACGAGTGTACTGAAAGCCCGAAAATTGCGCATTTAGTGTATTTTCATGCATATCAAGATTAATGCTGATTCTTATGTAATTGATGTGTAGAGTCATATGGTCTCATTTAAAATTGATTCTGAGCAATATAAATGAGTGTACTGAAAGTCCAAAACTGCGCATTTAGTGTATTTTCATGCATATCAAGATTAATGCTGATTCTTATGTAAATTGATGTGTAGAATTATATGGTCTCATTTAAAATATATTCTGAGCAATATAAATGAGTGTACTGAAAGCCTAAATATGGCGCGTTCAGTGTATTTTCATGCATATCAAGATTAATGCTGATTCTTTTATAAATTGATGTTTAGAATCATATGGTCTCAATTAAAATTGATTCTGAGCAATATAAATGAGTGTACTGAAAGTCCGAAAATTGCGCATTTAGTGTATTTTCATGCATATCAAGATTAATGCTGATTCTTATGTAAATTGATGTGTAGAATCATATGGTCTCATTTAAAATTGATTCTGTGCAATATAAATGAGTGTACTGAAAGCCCGAAAATTGCCCATTTAGTGTATTTTCATGCATATCAAGATTAATGCTGATTCTTATGTAAATTGATGTGTAGAATCATATGGTCTCATTTAAAATTGATTCTAAGCAATATAAATGAGTGTACTGAAAGCCCGAAAATTGCCCATTTAGTGTATTTTCATGCATATCAAGATTAATGCTGATTCTTATGTAAATTGATGTGTAGAATCATATGGTCTCATTTAAAATTGATTCTGAGCAATATAAATGAGTGTACTAAAAGCCTAAATATGGCGCGTTCAGTGTATTTTCATGCATATCAAGATTAATGCTGATTCTTATGTAAATTGATGTGTAGAATCATATGGTCTCATTTAAAATTGATTCTAAGCAATATAAATGAGTGTACTGAAAGCCCGAAAATTGCGCATTTGGTGTATTTTCATGCATATCAAGATTAATGCTGATTCTTATGTAAATTGATGTGTAGAATCATATGGTCTCATTTAAAATTGATTCTGAGCAATATAAATGAGTGTACTAAAAGCCTAAATATGGCGCGTTCAGTGTATTTTCATGCATATCAAGATTAATGCTGATTCTTATGTAAATTGATGTGTAGAATCATATGGTCTCATTTAAAATTGATTCTGAGCAATAGAAATGAGTGTACTGAAAGCCCGAAAATGGCGCATTTATTGTATTTTCATGCATATCAAGATTAATGCTGATTCTTAGGCAAATGGATGTGTAGAATCATATGGTCTCATTTAAAATTGATTCTGAGCAATATAAATGAGTGTACTGAAAGCCCGAAATTTCGCATTTAGTGTATTTTCATGCATATCAAGATTAATGCTGATTCTTATGTAAATTGATGTGTAGAATCATATGGTCTCATTTAAAATTGATTCTGAGCAATATAAATGAGTGCAATGAAAGCCTAAAAATGGCGCATTTAGTGTATTTTCATGCATATCAAGATTAATGCTGATTCTTATGTAAACTAATGTGTAGAATCTTATGGTCACATTTAAAATTGATTCTGAGCAATATAAATGATTGTACTGAAAGCCCGAAAATTGCGCATTTAGTGTATTTTCATGCATATCAAGATTAATGCTGATTCTTATGTAAATTGATGTGTAGAATCATATGGTCTCATTTAAAATTGATTCTGAGCAATATAAATGGATGTACTGAAAGCCAGAATATTGCGCATTTAGTGTATTTTCATGCATATCAAGATTAATGCTGATTCTTATGTAAATTGATGTGTAGAATCATATGGTCTCATTTCAAATTGATTCTGTGCAATAGAAATGAGTGTGCTGAAAGCCCGAAAATTGCCCATTTAGTGCATTTTCATGCATATCAAGATTAATGCGGAATCTTATGTAAATTGATGTGTAGAATCATATGGTCTCATTTAAAATCATCTTACAATATAAATGAGTTTACTGAAAGCCCAAAAATGGCGCATTAGTGTATTTTCACACTAAGATTAATGCCTATTCGTATGTAAATTGATGTAGAATTATGTGTCCATTTAACATCATTCTGATAATATGTAATATGCACTGAAATCCGGAAAATTGCCCATTTTAGTGGAGCTATGCAAATCAAGATTAATGCTCTTATTCTATGTAAATTGGATGTGTAGAATCATATGGTCTCATTGAAAATTGATTCTGAGCAATATAAATGATGCAATGAAAGCCTCGTGGCTCAAGTATTTAGTGTGGCATTTTTATGTATATCAAGATTAATGCTGATTTATGAAATTGAGTGTAGGACTACATATGTATTCATATAATATTGGATTCTGAGCAACATAAATGTGTGTACTGAAGTCTGAAAATGAGCAAAGTAGTATTTTGCAGTGAAGATTGAAGAGTAATGCTGATTCTTTTATAAATTGATGTGTAGAATCATATGGTCTCATTTAAAATTGATTCTGAGCAATAGAAATGAGTGTACTGAAAGCCCGAAAATGGCGCATTTATTGTATTTTCATGCATATCAAGATTAATGCTGATTCTTAGGCAAATGGATGTGTAGAATCATATGGTCTCATTTAAAATTGATTCTGAGCAATATAAATGAGTGTACTGAAAGCCCGAAATTTCGCATTTAGTGTATTTTCATGCATATCAAGATTAATGCTGATTCTTATGTAAATTGATGTGTAGAATCATATGGTCTCATTTAAAATTGATTCTGAGCAATATAAATGAGTGCAATGAAAGCCTAAAAATGGCGCATTTAGTGTATTTTCATGCATATCAAGATTAATGCTGATTCTTATGTAAACTAATGTGTAGAATCTTATGGTCACATTTAAAATTGATTCTGAGCAATATAAATGATTGTACTGAAAGCCCGAAAATTGCGCATTTAGTGTATTTTCATGCATATCAAGATTAATGCTGATTCTTATGTAAATTGATGTGTAGAATCATATGGTCTCATTTCAAATTGATTCTGTGCAATAGAAATGAGTGTACTGAAAGCCCGAAAATTGCCCATTTAGTGCATTTTCATGCATATCAAGATTAATGCGGAATCTTATGTAAATTGATGTGTAGAATCATATGGTCTCATTTAAAATTGATTCTTAACAATATAAATGAGTTTACTGAAAGCCCAAAAATGGCGCATTTAGTGTATTTTCATGCATATCAAGATTAATGCCTATTCGTATGTAAATTGATGTGTAGAATCATATGGTCTCATTTAACATTGATTCTGAGCAATATAAATGAGTGTACTGAAATCCGGAAAATTGCCCATTTAGTGTATTTTCATGCAAATCAAGATTAATGCTCATTCTTATGTAAATTGATGTGTAGAATCATATGGTCTCATTTAAAATTGATTCTGAGCAATATAAATGAGTGCAATGAAAGCCTCAAAATGGCGCATTTAGTGTATTTTTATGCATATCAAGATTAATGCTGATTTTTATGTAAATTGTTGTGTAGGATCATATATGGTCTCATATAATATTGATTCTGAGCAACATAAATGTGTGTACTGAAGCCCGAAAATTGAGCAGTTAGTGTATTTTCATGCATATCAAGAGTAATGCTGATTCTTTTATAAATTGATGTGTAGAATCATATGGTCTCAATTAATATTGATTCTGAGCAATATAAATGAGTGTACTGAAAGACCAAAAATGGCGCATTTAGTGTATTTTCATGCATATCAAGATTAATGCTGATTCTTATGTAAATTAATGTGTAGAATCATATGGTCTCATTTAAAATTGATTCTGAGCCATAGAAATGAGTGTACTGAAAGCCTGAAAATAGCCCATTTAGTGTATTTTCATGCATATCAAGATTAATGCTGAATCTTATGTAAATTGATGTGTAGAATCATATGGTCTCATTTCCAATTGATTCTGAGCAATGTAAATGAGTGTACTGAAAGCCTAAAAATGGCGCATTTACTGTATTTTCATGCATATCAAGATTAATGCTGATTCTTATGTAAATTGCTGTGTAGAATCATATGGTCTCATTTTAAATTGATTCTGAGCAATATAAATGGATGAACTGAAAGCCAGAAAATTGCGCATTTAGTGTATTTACATGCATATCAAGATTAATGCTGATTCTTTTGTACATTGATGTGTAGAATCATATGGTCTCATTTAAAATTGATTCTGAGCAATATAAATGAGTGTACTGAAAGCCCAAAAATTGCGCATTAATATATTTTCATGCATATCAAGATTAATGCTGATTCTTATGTAAATTGATGTGTAGAATCATATGGTCTCATTTAAAATTGATTCTGTGCAATAGAAATGAGTGTACTAAAAGCCCGAAAATTGCCGATTTAGTGTATTTTCATGCATATCAAGATTAATGCTGATTCTTATGTAAATTGATGTGTAGAATCATATGGTCTCATTTAAAATTGATATTGATCAATATAAATGAGTGTACTGAAAGATCAAAAACTGCGCATTTAGTGTATTTTCATGCATATCAAGATTAATGCTGATTCTTATGTAAATTGATGTGTAGAATCTCATGGTCTCATTTAAAATTGATTCTGAGCAATACACATGAGTGTACTGAAAGCCCGAAAATTGGGCATTTAGTGTATTTTCATGCATATCAAGATTAATGCTGATTCTTATGTAAATTGGTGTGTCGAATCATATGGTCTCATTTAAAATTGATTCTGAGCAATATAAATGAGTGTACTGAAAGCCCGAAAAATGCCCATTTAGTGTATTTTCATGCATATCAAGATTAATGCAGATTCTTATGTACATTGTTGTGTAGAATCATATGGTCTCATTTCAAATTGATTCTGAGCAATATAAATGAGTGTACTGAATGCCTAAAAATGGGGCATTTAGTGTATTTTCATGCATATCAAGATTAATGCTGATTCTTATGTAAATTGATGTGTAAAGTCATATGGTCTCATTTAAAATTGATTCTGAGCAATGTAAATGAGTGTACTGAATGCCTAAAAATGGGGCATTATTGTATTTTCATGCATATCAAGATTAATGCTGATTCTTATGTAAATTGATTTGTAGAATCATATGTTCTCATTTAAAATTGATTCTGTGCAATAGAAATGAATGTACTGAAAGCCCGACAATTGCACATTCAATGTATTTTTCTGCATATCAAGATTAATGCTGATTCTTATGTAAATTTATGTGTAGAATCATATGGTCTCATTTAAAATTGATTCTGAGCAATATAAATGAGTGTACTGAAAGCCTCAAATGGCGCATTTAGTGTATTTTCATGCATATCAAGATTAATGCTGATTCTTATGTAAATTGATGTGTAGAATCATATGGTCTCATTTGAAATTGATTCTGAGCAATATGAATGAGTGTACAGAAAGCCCGAAAATTGCGCATTATTGTACATTCATGCATATCAAGATTAATGCTGATTCTTATGTAAATTGACGTGTAGAATCATATGGTCTCATTTAAAATTGATTCTCAGCAATATAAATGAGTGTACTGAAAGCCCGAAAATTGCGCATTTAGTGTATTTTCATGCATATCAAAATTAATGCTGATTCTTATCCAAATTGATGTGTAGAATCATATGGTCTCATTAAAATTGATTTCGAGCAATATAAATTAGTGTACTGAAAGTCCAAAAATTGCGCATTTAGTGCATTTTTATGCATATCAAGATTAATGCTGATCTTTATGTAAATTGATGTGTAGAATCATATGGTCTCATTTAAAATTGATTCTGAGCAATATAAATGAGTGTACTGAAAGTCCGAAAATTGCGCATTTAGTGTATTTTCAAGCATATCAAGATTAATGCTGATTCTTATGTAAATTGTTGTGTAGAATCATATGGCCTCATTTGAAATTGATGCTGTGCAACATAAATGAGTGTACTAAGAGCCCGAAAATTGCGCATTTAATATATTTTCATGAATATCAAGACTAATGCTGATTCTTATGTAAATTGATGTGTAGAATCATATGGTCTCATTTAAAATTGATTCTGAGCAATATAAATGAGTGTACTGAAAGCCTAAAAATGGCGCATTTAGAGTATTTTCCTGTATATCTAGATTAATGCTGATTCTTATGTAAATTGATGTGTAGAATCATATGGTCTCATTTAAAATTGATGCTGAGCAATATAAATGAGTGTACTGAAAGCCCGAAAATTGCGCATTTAGTGTATTTTCAAGCATATCAAGATTAATGCTGATTCTTATGTAAATTGATGTGTAGAATCATATGGTCTCATTTAAAATTGATTCTGAGCAATATAAATGAGTGTACTGAAAGCCCGAAAATGGCGCATTTAGTGTATTTTCATGCATATCAAGATTAATGCTGATTCTCATGTAAATTGATGTGTAGAATCATATGGTCTCATTGAAAATTGATTCTGTGCTATATAAATCAGTGTACTGAAAGCCTAAAAATGGCGCATTTAGTGTATTTTCATGCATATCAAGATTAATGCTGATTCTCATGCAAATTGATGTGTAGCATAATATGGTCTCATTTAAAATTGATTCTGACCAATATAAATGAGTGTTATGAAAGCCCAAAAATGGCGCATTTAGTGTATTTTCATGCTTATCAAGATTAATGCTGATTCTTATGTAAATTGATGTGTAGAATCGTATGGTCTCATTTAAAATTGATTTTGAGCAATATAAATGAGTGTACTGAAAGCCCGAAATTGCGCATTTAGTGTATTTTCATGCATATCAAGATTAATGCTGTTTCTTATGTAAATTGATGTGTAGAATCATCTGGTCTCATTTAAAATTGATTCTGAGCAATATAAATTAGTGTACTGAATGCCCGAAAATTGCGCATTTAGTGTATTTTCAAGCATATCAAGATTAATGCTGATTCTTATGTAAATTGATGTGTAGAATCATATGGTCTCATTTAAAATTGATTCTGAGCAATATAAATGAGTGTACTGAAAGCCCGAAAATGGCGCATTTAGTGTATTTTCATGCATATCAAGATTAATGCTGATTCTCATGTAAATTGATGTGTAGAAACATATGGTCTCATTGAAAATTGATTCTGTGCTATATAAATGAGTGTACTGAAAGCCCAAAAATGGCGCATTTAGTGTATTTTCATGTATATCAAGATTAATGCTGATTCTCATGCAAATTGATGTGTAGCATCATATGGTCTCATTTAAAATGTATTCTGAGCAATATAAATGAGTGTACTGAAAGCCTGAAAACGGCGCGTTTAGTGTATTTTCATGTATATAAAGATTAATGCTGATTCTCATGTAAATTGATGTGTAGAATCATATGGGCTCATTTGAAATTCATTCTGAGCAATATAAATGAATGTACTGAAAGCCCGGAAATTGCCCATTGAATGTATTTTCATGCATATCAAGATTAATGCTGATTCTTATATAAATTGATGTGTAGAATCATATGGTCTCATTTAAAATTGATTCTGAGCAATATAAATGAGTGTACTGAAAGCCCGAAAATTGCGCATTTTGTGCATTTTCATGCATATCAAGGTTAATGCTGATCCTTATGTAAATTGATGTGTAGAATCATATGGTCTCATTTAAAATTGATTCTGTGCAATAGAAATGAGTGTACTGAAAGACCGGAAATTGCCCATTTAGGGTATTTTCATGCATATCATGATTAATGCTGATTGTTATGTAAATTGATGTGTAGAATCATATCGTCTCATTTAAAATAGATGCTGAGCAATATAAATGAGTGTACTGAAAGCCCGGAATTTGCGCATTTAGTGTATTTTCATGCATTTCAAGATTAATACTGATTCTTATGTAAATTGATGTGTAGAATCATATGGTCTCATTTAAAATTGATTCTGAGCAATATAAATGAGTGTACTGAAAGCCTTAATATGGCGCATTTAGTGTATTTTCATGCATATCAAGATTAATGCTGATTCTTATGTAAATTGATGTGTAGAATCATATGGTCTCATTTAAAATTGATTCTGTGCAATAGAAATGAGTGAACTGAAAGCCCGAAAATTGCGCATTTGGTGTATTTTCATGCATATCAAGATTAATGCTCATTCTTATGTAAATTGATGTGTAGTATCATATGGTCTCATTTAAAATTGATTCTGTGCGATAGAAATGAGTGTACTGAAATCCCGAAAATTGCGCATTTAGTGTGTTTTCATGCATATCAAGATTAATGCTGATTCTTATGTAAATTGATGTGTAAAATCATATGGTCTCATTTAAAATTGATTCTGTGCAATATAAAAGAGTGTACTGATAGCCCGAAAATTGCCCATTTAGTGTATTTTCATGCATATCAAGATTAATGCTGATTCTTATATAAATTGATATGTAGAATCATATGGTCTCATTTAAAATTGATTCTGTGCAATATAAATGAGTGTACTGTAAGCCCGAAAGTTGCCCATTTACTGTATTTTCATGCATATCAATATTAATGCTGATTCTTATGTCAATTGATGTGTAGAATCATATGGTCTCATTTAAAATTGATTCTGTGCAATAGAAATGAGTGTACTGAAAGCCCGAAAATTGCGCATTTAGTGTACTTTCATGCATATCAAGATTAATGCTGATTTTTATGTAAATTGACGTGTAGAATCATATGGTCTCATTTAAAATTGATTCTGAGCAATATAAATGAGTGTACTGAAAGCCCGAAAATTGCGCATTTAGTGTATTTTCATGCATATCAAGATTAATTCTGATTCTTATGTTAATTGATGTGTAGAATCATATGGTCTCATTTAAAATTGATTCTGTGCAATAGAAATGAGTGAACTGAAAGCCCGAAAATTGCGCATTTAGTGTATTTTCATGCATATCAAGATTAATGCACATTCTTATGTATATTGATGTGTAGTATCATATGGTCTCATTTAAAATTGATACTGTGCAATAGAAATGAGTGTACTGAAATCCCGAAAATTGCGCATTTAGTGTATTTTCATGCATATCAAGATTAATGCTGATTCTTATGTAAATTGATGTGTAAAATCATATGGTCTCATTTAAAATTGATTCTGATCAATATAAATGAGTGTACTGAAAGCCCGAAAATTGCGCATATGGTGTATTTTCAGGCATATCAAGATTAATGCTCAATCTTATGCAAATTTATGTGTAGAATCATATGGTCTCATTTAAAATTGATTCTTTGCAATATAAATGAGTGTACTGTAAGCCCGAAAATTGCCCATTTAGTGTATTTTCGTGCATATCAAGATTAATGCTGATTCTTATGTAAATTGATGTGTAGAATCATATGGTCTCATTTAAAATTGATTCTGTGCAATAGAAATGAGTGTACTGAAAGCCCGAAAATTGCGCATTTAGTGTACTTTCATGCATATCAAGATTAATGCTGATTCTTATGTAAATTGATGTGTAGAATCATATGGTCTCATTTCAAATTGATTCTGAGCAATAGAAATGAGTGTACTGAAAGCCCAAAAATGGCGCATTTAGTGTATGTTCATGCATATGAAGTTTAATGCAGATTCTTATGTAAATTGATGTGTAGAATCATATGGTCTCATTTAAAATTGATTCTGAGCAATATAAATGAGTGTACTGAAAGCCGAATTATGGCGCACTTAATGTATTTTCATGCATATCCAGATTAATGCTGATTCTTATGTAAATTGATGTGTCGAATCATATGGTCTCATTTAAAATTGATTCTGAGCAATATAAATGAGTGTACTGAAAGCCCGAAAATTGCGCATTTAGTGTATTTTCATGCATATCAAGATTAATTCTGATTCTTATGTAAATTGATATGTAGAATCATATGGTCTCATTTAAAATTGATTCTGAGCAATATCAATGAGTGTACTGAAAGCCCGAAAATTGCGCATTTAGTGTATTTTCATGCATATCAAGATTAATTCTGATTCTTATGTTAATTGATGTGTAGAATCATATGGTCTCATTTAAAATTGATTCTGAGCAATATAAATGAGTGTACTGTAAGCCCGAAAATTGCCCATTTAGTGTATTTTCATGCATATCAAGATTAATGCTGATTCTTATGTAAATTGATGTGTAGAAACATATGGTCTCATTTAAATTTGATTCTGTGCAATATCAATGAGTGTACTGATAGCCCGAAAATTGCGCATTTAGTGTATTTTCATGCATATCAAGATTAATGCTGATTCTTATGTAAATTGATGTGTAGAATCATATGGTCTCATTTAAAATTCATTCTGAGCAATATAAATGAGTGTACTGAAATCCCGAAAATTGCGCATTTAGTGTATTTTCATGCATATCAAGATTAATACTGATTCTTATGTAAATTGATGTGAAGAATCTTATGGTCTCATTTAAAAGTGATTCTGAGCAATATAAATAAGTGTACAGAAAGCCCGAAAATTGCGCATTTAGTGTATTTTCATGCATATCAAGATTAATGCTGATTCTTATGTAAATTAATGTGTAGAATCATATGGTCTCATTTAAAATTCATTCTGAGCAATATAAATGAGTGTACTGAAATCCCGAAAATTGCGCATTTAGTGTATTTTCATGCATATCAAGATTAATACTGATTCTTATGTAAATTGATGTGAAGAATCTTATGGTCTCATTTAAAAGTGATTCTGAGCAATATAAATAAGTGTACAGAAAGCCCGAAAATTGCGCATTTAGTGTATTTTCATGCATATCAAGATTAATGCTGATTCTTATGTAAATTGATGTGTAGAATCATATGGTCTCATTTAAAATTCATTCTGAGCAATATAAATGAGTGTACTGAAATCCCGAAAATTGCGCATTTAGTGTATTTTCATGCATATCAAGATTAATACTGATTCTTATGTAAATTGATGTGAAGAATCTTATGGTCTCATTTAAAAGTGATTCTGAGCAATATAAATAAGTGTACAGAAAGCCCGAAAATTGCGCATTTAGTGTATTTTCATGCATATCAAGATTAATGCTGATTCTTATGTAAATTGATGTGTAGAATCATATGGTCTCATTTAAAATTCATTCTGAGCAATATAAATGAGTGTACTGAAATCCCGAAAATTGCGCATTTAGTGTATTTTCATGCATATCAAGATTAATACTGATTCTTATGTAAATTGATGTGAAGAATCTTATGGTCTCATTTAAAAGTGATTCTGAGCAATATAAATAAGTGTACAGAAAGCCCGAAAATTGCGCATTTAGTGTATTTTCATGCATATCAAGATTAATGCTGATTCTTATGTAAATTGATGTGTAGAATCATATGGTCTCATTTTAAATTGATTCTGTGCAATAGAAATTAGTGTACCTAAAGCCCGAAAATGGCGCATTTAGTGTATTTTCATGTATATCAAGATTAATGCTGATTCTCATGTAAATTGATGTGTAGAATCATATGGTCTCATTTAAAATTGATTCTGAGCAATATAAATGAGTGTACTGAAAGCAAAAAAATGGCGCATTTAGTCTATTTTCATGCATATCAAGATTAATGCTGATTCTTATGTAAATTGATGTGTAGAATCATATGGTCTCATTTAAAATTGATTCTGATCAATATAAATTAGTGTACTGAAAGCCCAAAAATTGCGCATTTAGTGTATTTTCATGCATATCAAGATTAATGCTAAATCTTCTGTAAATTGATGTGTAGAATCATATGGTCTCATTTAAAATTGATTCTGAGCAATATAAATGAGTGTACTGAAAGCCTAAAATGGCGCATTTAGCGTATTTTCATGCATATCAAGATTAATGCTGATTCTCATGTAAATTGACGTGTAGAATCATATGGTCTCATTTAAAATTGATTCTGAGCAATATAAATGAATGTACTGAAAGCCCGAAAATTTCGCATTTAGTGTATTTTCATGCATATCAAGATTAATGCTGATTCTTATGTAAATTGATGTGTAGAATCATATGGTCTCATTTAAAATTGATTCTGAGCAATATAAATGAGTGTACTGAAAGCCCGAAAATTGCGCATTTAGTGTATTTTCATGCATATCAAGATTAATGCTGATTCTTATGTAAATTGATGCGTAGAATCGTATGGACTCATTTAAAATTGATTCTGTGCAACAGAAATGAGTGTACTTAAAGCCAGAAATTTGCCCATTTAGTGTCTTTTTATGCATATCAAGATTACTGCTGATTCTTATGTAATTTTATGTGTAGAATCATATGGTCTCATTTAAAATTGATTCTGAGCAATATAAATGAGTGTACTGAAAACACAAAATGGCGTATTTATTGAATATTCATGCATATCACGATTAATGCTGATTCTCATGTAAATTGATGTGTATAATCATATGGTCTCATTTAAAATTGATTCTGAGCAATATAAATGAGTGTACTGAAAGCCTGAAAATGGAGCATTTAGTGTATTTTCATACATATCAAGATTAATGCTGATTCTTATGTAAATTGATGTGTAGAATCATATGGTCTCATTTAAAATTGATCTGAGCAATATAAATGAGTGTACTGAAAGCCCGAAAATTGCGCATGTAGTGTATTTTCATTTAAAATTGATTCTGTGCTATAGAAATAAGTGTACTGAAAGCCAGAAAATTGCCCATTTAATGTCTTTTTATGCATATCAAGATTACTGCTGATTCTTATGTAATTTTATGTGTAGAATCATATGGTCTCATTTAAAATTGATTCTGAGCAATATAAATGAGTGTACTGAAAACACAAAATGGCGTATTTATTGAATATTCATGCATATCACGATTAATGCTGATTCTCATGTAAATATATGTTTAGAATCATATGGTCTCATTTAAAATTGATTCTGAGCAATATAATTGAGTGTACTGAAATCCCAAAAATGGCGCATCAATATATTTTCATGCATATCAAGGTTAATGCTGATTCTTATGTAAATTGATGTGTAGAATCATATGGTCTCATTTAAAATTGATTCTGAGCAATATTAATGAGTGTACTGAAATCCCGAAAATTGCGCATTTAGTGTATTTTCATGCATATCAAGATTAATGCTGATTCTTATGTAAATTGATGTGTAGATTTATATGGTCTCATTTAAAATTGATTTTGAGCAATATAAATGAATGTATTGAAAGCCCGAAAATTGCGCATTTATTGTATTTTCATGCATATCAAGATTAATGCTGATTCTTATGTAAATTAATGTGTAGAATCATATGGTCTCATTTAAAATTGATTCTGAGTAATATAAATGAGTGTACTGAAAGACCGAAAATTGCCCATTTAGTGTATTTTCATGCATATCAAGATTAATGCTGATTCTTATGTAAATTGATGCGTAGAATCATATGGTCTCATTTAAAAATGATTCTGAGCAAAATAAATGAGTGTACTCAAAGCCTGAAAATGGCGCATTTAGTTTATTTTCAAACATATCAAGATTAATGCTGATTCGTATGTAAATTGATGTGTAGAATCATATGGTCTCATTTAAAATTGATTCTGTGCAATAGATATGAGTGTACTTAAAGCCAGAAAATTGCCCATTTAGTGTATTTTTATGCATATCAAGATTAATGCTGATTCTTATGTAAATTGATGTGTAGAATCATATGGTCTCATTTAAAATTGATTCTGAGCAATATAAATGAGTGTAATGAAAGCCCGAAAATTGTGCATTTAATGTATTTTCATGGATATCAAGATTAATGCTGATTCTTATGTAAATTGATGTGTAGAAGCATATGGTCTCCTTTAAAATTGATTCTGTGCAATAGAAATGAATGTACTGAAAGCCCGAAAATTGCCCATTGAATGTATTTTCATGCATATCAAGATTAATGCTGATTCTTATATAAATTGATGTGTAGAATCATATGGTCTCATTTAAAATTGATTTTGAGCAATATAAATGAGTGTACTGAAAGCCCGAAAATGGCGCATTTAGTGTATTTTCATGCATATCAAGATTACTGCTGATTCTTATGTAAATTGATGTGTAGAGTCATATGGTCTCATTTAAAATTCATTCTGAGCAATATAAATGAGTGTACTGAAAGCCCTAAAATGGCGCATTTAGTGTATTTTCATGCATATCAAAATTAATGCTGATTCTTATGTAAATTGATGTGTCGAATCATATGGTCTAATTTAAAATTGATTCTTAGCAATATAAATGAGTGTACTGAAAGCCCGAAAATAGCGCATTTAGTGTATTTTCATGCATATCAAGATTAATGCTGATTCTTATGTAAATTGATGTGTAGAATCATATGGTCTCATTTAAAAATGATTCTGAGCAATATAAATGAATGAATTGAAAGACGGAAAATTGCGCATTTAGTGTATTTTCATGCATATCAAGATTAATGCTGATTCTTATGTAAATTGATGTGTAGAATCATATGGTCTCATTTAAAATTGATTCTGAGCCATATAAATGAGGGTACTGAAAGCCCGAAAATTCGCATTTAGTGTATTTTCATGCATATCAATGTTAATGCTGATTCGTATGTAAATTGATGTGTCCAATCATATGGTCTCATATAAATTTGTTTCTGAGCAATATAAATGAGTGTACTGAAAGCCCGAAAATTGCGCATTTAGTGTATTTTCATGCATATCAAGATTAATGCTGATTCTTATGTAAATTGATGTGTAGAATAATATGGTCTCATTTAAAATTTATTCTGTGCAATATAAATGAGTGTACTGAAAGCCCGAAAATTACACATTTATTGTATTTTCATGCATATCAAGATTAATGCTGATTCTTATGTAAATTGTTGTGTAGAATCATATGGTCTCATTTAAAATTGATACTGAGCAATATAAATGTGTGTACTGAAACCCCGAAAAATGCGCATTTAATGTATTTTCAAGCATATAAAGATTAATGCTGATTCTTATGTAAATTGATGTTTAGAATCATATGGTCTCATTTAATATTGATTCTGCGCAATAGAAATGAGAGTACTGAAAGCCCGAAAATTGCCCATTTAGTGTATTTTCATGCATATCAAGATTAATGCTGATTCTTATGTAAATTGTTGTGTAGAATCATATGGTCTCATTTAAAATTGATTCTGAGCAATATAAATGTGTGTCCTGAAACCCCGAAAAATGCGCATTATTGTATTTTCAAGCATATCAAGATTAATGCTGATTCTTATGTAAATTGATGTTTAGAATCATATGGTCTCATTTAATATTGATTCTGCGCAATAGAAATGAGAGTACTGAAAGCCCGAAAATTGCCCATTTAGTGTATTTTCATGCATATCAAGATTAATGCTGATTCTTATGTAAATTGATGTGTAGAGTCATATGGTCTCATTTAAAATTGATTCTGAGCAATATAAATGAGTGTACTGAAAGCCCGAAAATTGCCCATCTAGTGTATTTTCATGCATATCAAGATTAATGCTGATTCTTATGTAAATTGATGTGTAGAATCATATAGTTTCATTTAAAATTGATTCTGAGCAATATAAATGAGTGTACTGAAAGCCCGAAAATTGAGCATTTAGTGTATTTTCATGCATATCAAGATTAATGCTGATTCTTATGTAAACTGATGTGTAGAATCATATGGTCTCATTTAAAATTTATTCTGAGCAATATGAATGAGGGTACTGAAAGCCCAAAAATGGCGCATTTAGTGTATTTTCATGCATATCCATATTAATGCTGATTCTTATGTAAATTGATGTGTAGAATCATATGGTCTCATTTAAAATTGATTCTGAGCAATATAAATGTGTGTACTGAAAGCCTGAAAAATGCGCATTCAATGTATTTTCAAGCATATCAAGATTAATGCTGATTCTTATGGAAATTGATGTTTAGAATCATATGGTCTCATTTAATATTGATTCTGCGCAATAGAAATGAGAGTACTGAAAGCCCGAAAATTGCGCATTTAGTGTATTTTCATGCATATCAAGATTAATGCTGATTCTTATGTGAATTGATGTGTTGAATCATATGGTCTCATTTTAAATTGATTCTGAGCAATATAAATGAGTGTACTGAAAGCCCAAAAATGGCGCATTTATTGTATTTTCATGCATATCAAGATTAATGCTGATTCGTTTGTAAATTGATGTGTAGAATCATATGGTCTCATTTAAAATTGATTCTGAGCAATAGAAATGAGTGTACTGAAAGCTCGAAAATTGATCATTTAGTGTATTTTCATGCATATCAAGATTAATGCTGATTCTTATGTAAATTGATGTGTAGAATCATATGGTCTCATTTAAAATTGATTCTGAGCAATATAAATGAGTGTACTGAAAGCGCGAAAATTGCGCATTTAGTGTATTTTCATGCATATCAAGATTAATGCTGATTCTTATGTAAATTGATGTGTAGAATCATATGGTTTCATTTAAAATTGATTCTGAGCAATATAAATGAGTGTACTGAAAGCCCGAAAATTGCGCATTTAGTGTATTTTCATGCATATCAAGATTAATGCTGATTCTTATGTAAATTGATATGTAGAATCATATGGTTTCATTTAAAATTGATTCTGAGCAATATAAATGTGTGTACTGAAAGAACGAAAATTGCGCATTTAGTGTATTTTCATGCATATCAAGATTAATGCTGATTCTTATGTAAATTGATGTGTAGAATCAGATGGTCTCATTTAAAATTGATTCCGAACAATATAAATGAGTGTACTGAAAGCCCGAAAATTGCGCATTTAGTGTATTTTCATGCATATCAAGATTAATGCTGATTCTTAGGTAAATTGATGTGTAGAATCATATGGTCTCATTT